>PVJI01014623.1:0-43543 GCA_004026765.1 Micronycteris hirsuta
GGCTATTGTTAGATTGTTCTTAATTTCAATGTCTCTGGTTAAGTTTTGCTTGCTTTTTTCTTTTGTTGATTATGTTCCGGTTAAAGGTGAGATCATATGGTATTTGTCCCTTACCACCTGGCTTACTTCACTTAAAAAGCTGGAGAGTTTTTAAAAACACTGATTGCTGGGTTCCATCTCCACATTTTCTGATTCAGTTGCTGTTGTTCGTTAGGGGACCACACTTTGAAAATCACTGTGATAAATCAAATACAGGAGTGAAGTTGATTGGAGCTCCAGTAAACTAATAATACTTAGAGTTTTGTAGATGTTGAAGAATATTAGAGAGTAAGAATTCTTCATATTTGAGATAAAAATTCTAAAAAATAATTTCTAAATAGCTCCCCCCTTTCTTTGTTACATATATGGATACAAATTACATATCCTTTCAATTCCCATGGGTCAGATGACTTGCTTGGGTCAGGACAGAGGAGAAAAAGTAGCTTCTGGGTGCTTAGTTAGTGTTAATGTTGCTACTCTCAGGTAAACGTGGAAAAAATTTTTTTTTCTAATTTTGGAAAATTTCATTTTGAACTAGACAGTTTAATTTGTGAAATACATTGTTTAGAGACTAGAGACATTTGTGTTTTCTAATTTGTCAAGAAAGAAAATAGCAGAGGATTGATTTTTCTTTAAAAAATAGAGACCTCTGCTGGTCATTCATGAAAGTACTTTAAAATACAGAAACCTAAAGTATTCCAGTTTGTCAAAAGGTTTCAACATCTGACTTATTCTAAATATATTTAAAAATTTTATAGATATATATATCCTAATACCTGTCAGAATAGATAAGAATATCACTAATGGGACTTTAGGAATTTACATAGGGTAACTTTTATAAATATATACATCATTCAGCCATAACAATTCTACATTATAATTTAAAATTGACTGAAGCATAAGACATAAATAAAAGCAAACAAATCCTAATGATCTAGCTCAGGGAATTTTCACAGACTGGATCTCTCTGTGTAGCCAGTATGTCTGATAGATTTTTTTATTATAATTTTATAGGTAAGACTCAAGCTCAGAGACATTATATGATTAATCAATTCCATTTTAAATTCATTCACATAGAAATAAAGAATTTTAATAAATGTTAATATAATAGACAGTCAATTAATAGAGCTGTAATAATCAGTGCAGATTTATAAAAACAAAATTTTGTCAAATGAAAATACCTTTACACGTAGAATTCCTAGAGCAGTAGACTAAACAGGCTATAATTTATTATTATTGTTGTTAGTTGTTATCATTGTTTTCTGTTGCTATTTTTGTTGTTGGTGATATACTTTTTCTTTTTAGTAAATTAATAGGTACCAAATTTAATCATTAATTAAAAGTTCAGTATAAACTGGCAGATTATCTGTGTCAAAGTTTTTACTTTTTAAAAATCTTTATTATATTTTTTCCATTACCATTTAGTCCCCTTATACCCTACCCCCCAGCAATCACCACACTGTTGTCCATGTCCATGAGTCCTTTTTCCTTTTTTTTCTCAATCCCTCCACCCCCTAACCTCCTCCCTGACTAGCTTTTGTCTGTTCTCCATCTATGAGTCTTAGTTTTGCTTGTTAGTTCAGCTTGTTCATTAGATTCCACATATGAGTGAAATCGTAAGGTATTTGTCTTTCTCTGGCTGGCTTATTTCATTTAGCATAATGCTCTCCAGGTCTGTCCATACTGTTTCAAAAGGTAAAACTTTCTTCTTTTTTCCACTTATCTACTGATGCACATTTGGGCTGCTTCCATATCTTGGTCATTGTAAGTAATGCTGCAATGAACACAGGGGTGCTTATGTTCTTTTGAATTAGTGTTTTGGGTTCCTTTGGATATATTCCCAGAAGTGGGATTGCAAAAGGCAGATCCATTTTTAATGTTTTGACGTATCTCCATCCTGCTTTCCACAGTGGCTGCACCAGCCTGCATTCCCACCAACAGTGCAAAAGGGTTCCCCTTTCTCCACATCCTCACCAACACTTGTTTGTTGATTTATTGATGATGGCCATTCTGACAGGTGTGAGGTGATACCTCATAGTGGTTTTAATTGGCATTTCTCTGATTATTAGTAATACTGAACATCTTTTAGTATGTCTATTGTCCATCTGTATGTCTTCTTTGGAGAAGTGTCTATTCAGGTCCTTTGCCCATTTTTTAATTGGGTTGTTTGTTTTGTATGTGTGTGTTGAGTTTTGTAAGTTCTTTATAAATTTTGGATATTAACCCCTTGTATCAGATGTATTGGCAACTATGTTCTCCCATTATGTGGGTTGTCTTTTTATTTTTTTGATGTTTTCCTTTGTTGTGCAAAAATTTTTTATCTTGATGTAGTCCCATTAGTTTATTTATTTATTTTTGTTTACTTGCCTGGGGAAATGTATCTGATAAAAAAATTTCTACAGCAATGTCCGAGATTTTACTGTCTCTGTTTTCTTCTAGGATTTTATGGTTTCAGGTCTAACATTTAAGTCTTTGATCTATTTTGACTTTATTCTTGTGTGTGGTGTAAGAAGATGGTCTAATTTCATTTTTCTGCACATATTTGTCCAATTTTCCCAACACCATTTATTGAAGTGACCTACTCTTTTTCCCCATTAATTAATAAGCAGTTGTAGAGCATCTTTTATGTACCAGGCACTAACCTGGATTCCTGGGAATAATAAAATGAATAATATTAGGCCTTGACCTTAAGCAGCTCTGAGTCTAATGCACAAGACAGACATATAAACAGCAGTTTGATACTATAGTTTGTGCTTAAATAGAAGTGTATATACCTATGTGGACTGATTTTCAAGAAGGTGGCTATATTTTTCCCAAAGTTGACCTCACACTGTGTAAAGATTAAAACTCCACAAATTTCTCTCCTTTGTTATTAAAGCTAGCATAATATAGTAATAAACAATACTTGATTGGTAGTCAGAAAAGTTGTGTTTGAGATGCAGCTCTTCCACTTAGTAGCTCTAGGATTTTGCACCAGTGTCTCAGTCATGAAACCTTATTTTCCTCAATTATAAATTAGGGATGGCAGCTACCTCAGGCTATCATGGGGACCAAATGAGACTGTAAGAGGGTGATCTGTTATTTTCAGACAAAGTTCTACATTATACTTTGTTTATAGGATATTATAAATATTTAACATGAATGCAATAATCAATTCATTCAGTGTTTTTACATTTATGGTTTTGCTCCTGGGAAGATGTGCTAGAGAAAGTGCTGTGTTTGACCATGACCAGATAGACATGTGCATACCTACTTTCTTCCTAAGTACAGTGAACAGAATGAAAATGTTGTAAGGGTAGTGGGTGTTTGAGTAATGGAGAAGGAAGCAGAATTAAGCTGGTTGGGACATAAAAATGTACCAAAAGCAGGTTAATATACAAATTCACTCACTCACAAATTTACCCAGAGTTCTCCTGATCCTCATAATCATCACCAAAATAATTTATTAAATACTAAATAAAATTCATACATTCCATGGTGTGCAGGTAAATGTTTAACAGCCAACTCTCTGGAAAAAATCAAACATATGATAGATAATACTGGCCAATTTCTGTTGTGTAAATACTCCTACCACAGCAAATTTCAGGCCACTAGCATGACATCACTGAGCAGGGAGTTAGGAAGAGGTGCACAGCAGCACACCTTTACATATGATTTCCACCATATGACTATACTAGAGATAAAATGCCTCGAGTATAGATCATAATAAACACAGCAAAATGATCATGAAGTGATGAGTTTTGAGTATTTGCTAGCCCCATTTTAAAATTATTTAAATGCAATTCAGTTTTTTTAATTGTTAATATTAGCTGTCTTGAACATCTAGCTTGCAAAATTTCTGAAAATTTAGCTATCAGCTCTCTTCAGTCTGCATGAGCCAGTGGTGGCCCAACACTAGATATCTTGGTAATTGCACCAGTATGATACTAGTTATGGTAACTAGTTATGGGAACTAACTTCTGGGAAGATACTTTATTAGGGTTTTTTCTCTATAGTCCTATCATAAACTCCTAGATATCCACCCTGTGTTGTCATCTCATCTCTCTCCCTCCATATTTGGGTTCTCTGAGACCAGTGACTGTGACTTTTAACTCCACATCTTCTGTTTCTAGGACTCTTCCTGGAACAGGGAAAGCTCAACATATGCACATTGAAGAAATAAACTGACCTGGATCTGGCTCTTGTTCTCCTAACATGATGGACAAAGACACACAGCAACAGAATACACACACCATTTGAATAAATGTGTGATTGGATAATAAGGTTTTTCTATCACCTACAAGTGGTTCAGTGGGATGGAAAATAGTAGGGATTATGGATCAATGCAAACATGCTGAGTTATTTTTCTGCCCTGTTGTGTCTTAATACTGAAACACAGCCATGTTTCCTGGCCTCATCTGTTTACTGATATTCTTTTAATGTTCAAATCTGTAAGAAGTAAAAGCAGCACATATTCACTATAGAAAAATTACAGTATGGAGAAGCATAAAGGAATTAAAGCCACCAATATTTATAAGATTGACATCTCAGTGAAGATAAGATAATAGCACTTGGAAAACACCAGATAACTGGCTTAAACGAGGTGCTTTGTTTCTTCTTCAAGTAAAAATCTGAAGGTGCACACTCAGGTGGGTGTGGTGGCTCTGCTTCCCGAAGTCTCTGTGTGTGTTACAGGCCCTGGAGTCAGCTCTCCCAGCGACTGTATGAATGGGTGATGTCCAAAATGGCCTGTCCTCAGGGCCTTAATTTCCCTCCAGCTCAGGACTTGCCCATCCTGAGGGTCCCTGTCAGCATATACCCTCCTGGAAGCAGGATGGAGAATGGGATGAAGAAGAGACATAGGGCCAGCTGTCTCTTTAAGGAGGCTTTCTAGAACTTGCCCCAGGGCATGTGCATTACATCCCATTTGTTAGAACATAGTCGCAGGGCCACCTTTAGCTGCAATGGAACCTGGGAAATGCAGTCTTTATTCTCAGCAGCCATGTGCTTAGCTAAAATTTCTGTTACCATTGAAGAAGGGGAGAATGGATTTTTAGGGCCACCAATTTGCTGCAGTTATTTCTGAGTTAAAATGCAAACATAGGAATTGGAAGGTTGAAAGTTATAACCATTTTCAAGGTTTTTGATGCATATTGATAAATTTCCCTTCAGAAGCTCTGTACACATTGACACTCTCAAGGGTATATATGAATGTTTTACATTAAACACTAACACGGGAATCAATCAATTCATTCAATGTTTACTATATGGCTTTGCTGGGGGGAAGATGTGGTAGAGAAAGGGCTTAGTTTTCGACAGACCTGGGCTTTATTGTCAGGACTCTTTCAGCTGCAAGGGACAGACAGCTTACCAAGGATGTTTAGTTTATTCAGATATTGAGGTACAGTATATGTTGGAACCTGAAGCTGGAGAATGAAAAGTAAAGTTCTTCTGAAGAGGAATGGAGAGGGGATTATATAAATAGTTGCAAAAATTTTGAGTTCTAAAGAGAGAGGAGCAAGTGTAATACGATGTCCTTTTGTGGCGTGGAGGGACTTTCCACGTATGTTTTCAGCTGGTGGTTCCATATGGCAGGTGGTATCCAAGGTGCTTTATGTACACTGCCTCATTCAATTCCCAGGGCTGTCACACATTTCTATGTATCCATATTCTCTCACATAAGGTGGAGGCTCAGGAAAGGTAATTGGGGGTGGGGCTAAAATTTTAATCCCACTCTGTCTGATTTCAAAGTTTTGCTTTTTCTATTGCGAAGCATGGACTGATAAAAAACAAATTTGGCAGGAATCACTTCTGCTGTAACATTTGAATTAACTTAAAAGTATGAAGTATTATAAAGTGGAAGAAGGACCTTATGGGATTTGTATCTTACAAGGGGACTTTTTTTGACTTGAGGTGGATAACTGCCTCTCTTTTTGCATAATAAATACTGAGCTAAGACATATGGCTCTTATCTCTGCTGTGGTTGGCAATTTATTTTATTGCCTCTGCTACCAGACTTATATCCTGGGTGCCAAGTATCAGGTCTTACACATCTTTGTATTTTCAGGGTCCAGCATAATGCTTGGAACTTGGTAGGTACTCAATAAATATTTGCTGAATGCATTATACAAGCATTCATGGTCATATACATATTTACTAAAAGAGAAATTTTATTTATTAAGACACCAAATTTTAAGAGGTATACAATAATAACTAGACTAGTATAAAATTATGATTCTAATCATGGTTATAAAGAGAATGTTTATAAGGCAACTTAACTTGTGAATAACACTATGTACCTACAACATGCCGGGCTGTTTTAAGTGTTTAACACTATTTTGTTACTTAATTATCACAAAACCTTACTATGGTAATACATTTTCCCCTAAAAAAAGAGTGGGGGGGGCTAAGGTGGGATTGAAAAACAGGACATGAATCCAGGTAGATCTGTTCTAAAATTTCTGTGTTTAACGACTAAGCTATTTTACCTCACCATTGTGTATTAGTTGCTTATGGGAATACCAATAATAATAACAACTATAGTTACTTTGCATGACTTTGCATAATAGCGTCTTCTAATAACACATAAATCCTTATCCTGTTGCTTTGTCTGGCAATTGGAACTTCTCCGCCAAAGGCACCGACTCTCCCAGAAGAACCCAAGGAATCTTGGAAAATTGCTGCTTTTATGCCTCAGCAACCTCTACTCCACCTCCAAAACCAACGAGTAATTTGCAATCAACATTAATCATTACTCGCTTTAATAATCATGGAATTTTAGGTCGTTTCTCCTAAAAAACGTTCACTGTACCTCTCCAGTAACTTCCGTACTCCAGAGGCTTTTTGGGGAACGGACACCTCCGAATCTTTGCAGTCGCTGCCCCGCAGCCTTCTGGCCGCAGAAACTACACTTCCCAGGGGCCCGTTCGTGTGAGCAAACTCGCTTTCCCGGCTTCCGGAGGCTTCAAGGAAAAGCTGTCGCTGCCTTGCGGGACAGTGTGCGTGGGAGAAGGATAGGTCGTACCTCGAAATGGCTCGGATGCAGGACGAGCAGAGAGGGGGCGCGCCCTTGGTGGTGGAAGGGCAGTCGAATGCAGAGGTTAAGCTCATTCTGTACCACTGGACGCATTCCTTCAGCTCCCAAAAGGTAAAGGCCTCTGTCGGGAGGGCGGGTGGTGAGGTTCGGTTTTCAGCACCCGGACAGCTCCCTCTGGGCCTCACCGGGCCGCTGGCCCAGCTACAAACAGGCCTCCAACTCCCTAACCCTGCCGGGGCTCCCTTCAGGGCAGGGATGCACCCTAGAGGGGAGCAGGGAGAATGGGCCTGAGATGGAAAGGATAGGACCCAGGCACCTCCATTCCTGAAATAAGACCAAAAGCTTCACTTTCTGTTGTTTGGTCTGAAGGCCTTGTCCCTTTGGCTTTGCAGAGTGAGGAAGAGGGAAACAGCTGAATGATCTAAAGTTCCTGGTTTTAATTTCATTTTGTTCCTATCCACTCTCTTTCACAAAGCCTAGCATATCTGTATTTCAGACTCTTGTCTGGGGAAGGATACAGTTAGGTTTAGCTCACAAAATACTGGCGATGGGGAGGTTGACTGTAAATTATTATAGCCAGAATCATTTTCATTACTTATCTTCCTAATTCATAAGAACAGGACACTAGAACATATCTGATTTGTTAATTCTAGAATAGGAATACAGTCACCTGGGGCTTAACCACAGGTACACATTTCGACAAATGCATCATTAGGTGATTTTGTTGGTCTGTGAACGTCATCGAGTGCATGTGCACAGACCTGGATGGTGGAGGCTGTATGGTACAGCCTGTGGCTCCCAGGCTACAGGCCTGAACAGCATGTTACTGTACAAAACTACATGAGATTAAATCAAGCACAAGAGAAAGTGATGCAATCAAGAGATGCGTACACACGAAATATATGAGGCTGTTGCTGGTGTGTCATGGCGTACTGTTTTCCAACAAGTATACTCTAAAATAGTGATAAAAAGTAGAGTATAGTATATACATAGATCAGTAACATAGTCATTTATTATCATTATCAGGTATTGTGCACTGCACATAATAGTATGTCCATAGTTTTATACAACTGGCGGTGCAGTAGGTTTGTTTGCACCAGCATCACCACAAACACCTGAGTGATGTGTTGTGCTATGATGTAAGATGGCTACAACATCACTAAGCAATAGGAATTTTTCAGCTCCATTATAATCTTATAGGACCCTTGTCATGTATGCAGTCTGTCGTTGACCTAAAGGTAGCTATGCTGCGCATGGCTGTAGTTAAAAAAAGGATGTTGAAAATATTAATAACTTAGGGAAGCACAGAAAAACTGCTTAGTAGTATTTGGAGATGTCATTGAATTGAAAGCCTACGTGCGCTGTGGTAACCAGTGTGAACTCTTCCAGGTGCGCTTGGTAATTGCTGAAAAGGCATTGAAGTGCGAGGAACATGATGTAAGTCTGCCCCTCAGTGAGCACAATGAGCCTTGGTTTATGCGTTTGAACTCAACTGGAGAAGTGCCTGTCCTTATCCACGGGGAAAACATTATTTGTGAGGCCACTCAGATCATTGATTATCTTGAACAGACTTTCCTGGATGGTAATGTTAAGGCTATTTGTGATTTCTTGGATTTACTTTTAACACAAGTCTGTGTTTCCCTTCATCCCTCTTCCTTTCCTTCCTTCTTCCCTCCTTCCTTTTCCCCTTTTCTTTCTTTCTTATTGCTTTCATGATGGTGGTTTAGAGATAAAAAACCTTTTCCATTTCCATAAGCACACAAAAATAAAATAGGTCAATAACATAAGTTTTGTATAAATCAGTATGAACTCCATTTAAAAGAATTTCATGTAAACCAAAAATGTTAATGCTTTAAATTTACTGGCAAAAACCCCTGCAGGTGTGTGGCTTGTGGTGGTAAATTAGTTGCCTGGAAGTCAAATTTATAATACTGATTTTAAATGTACACTATGCAAATCAGTTTCATGTATTCTACCAAATGGTCCCACCTTAAAAACAATAAGAGGAAACAGAGGAATAAATTTTAGGCAAGGGGGATAGAATGTTGGTATACTTACAGTTCTTTGCCCCTGTTACTTCTGTATAGTCTGACTTTCATATCTTTCATAAGGAATTAGAGGGCTTAAATTGATATAGTGCTTTTAATTAATCACTTATTGATAGCCTGTTTTATATCAGGCATTTTGTAAGTTCTGTTCTATTCAGTCTTCAGAGAACCCACCTGAGACAGGTGTAGTAGACTAGTTATTCCTATTTTGTCCATGAGTTGTTGCCTAAGGTAATATAACTATTTTATAGCAGGGTGGGGCTGGAAAGCAAGTCTTTCAAACCCATACCTTCATGTTATACCAACTGTTTCCCATAGTCATTACCACATATACATTGTGTCTCTTGCTCCCCATGGCAACCCTTTGAGGTGAACTGTAGCTTCACTGATTTGCCCAAAATTACACTAGCAGGATTCAGAACAGAACACAGGGCTTCTAGATCCAGTTACTCTTCATCTGCCACCAGTTATATTGATGTCAGTTGGGCAGATTAAGACCAGAATATAACCTCAACTCATTGGAGAAGAAGAAAGAAATTTAGCCAAAAAAAGTATTTTCTTTTTTACTTCAAAGGAAAATATTTAGATATGGGACCTGAATGGGACAGGGACCCCAGGGAATTAGATGAGCAATGGGCTACTTCTTTTTTTTTTAAATTTTATTTATTTATTTTCAAAGAGAGGGGAAGGGAAGGAGAAAGAGAGGGAGAGAGACATCAATGTGTGGTTGCCTCTCACATGGCCCCTACTGGGGACCTGGCCCGCAACCCAGGCATGTACACTGACTGGGAATAGAACCAGTGACCCTTTGCTTTGCAGCCCACACTCAATCCACTGAAGCTACGTCAGCCAGGCAGCAATGGGCTACTTATGTTCTTAATCCAAATGTTTAGTTCTCAAGGATTCAGGCTGGAGGTTTTATTAGAGGTGGCCATTGATCTAAACCAAATAATTTAATGAACTGCATTTTTCTTCACCATTATTTGCCATTCCTCTGAGTCTATATGGTCAGGATTATACTGAAAATGGTGGCTAATTGATTTTATACAATTTTCTCAACCTTAAGCTTTTTGGAAATGGACAAGTCTGTTAAATAATAATTTATATTTTTGGGAGAAGTGATTATAATATGTGCATAAAACAAAAATAGTCGTACAAGAAGTCTTTTTAAAATAATCACAAATGTTAAAAAGCTACAGTAACTGGAAAATCATATTTAAATCTTTTGTTAGTATCCCTTGAACTACTACTACTATTCTCCTCCTTCTCCTCTTCTTCTCTTTCTCCTTACATTGTTTTTCCTCTAAGATATTCAATAATATGAAATATGTTACTTTATAACATAGTAATGTTAATGATTATTAGGCTTTCTCATTTTCTTTTAGTGTATAGTAGCAAAGCTGAAACACATTCTGAATCCTGCTCTAACAAGGGAAATACTAGGTTCTCATTACTATTTAGTGAATCAGAGGAGAAGCCATTTTGGACTAAATGTTAAGATGAAAATATGGAGTTTAAGTACTTTAGTTCTGGTTGTACCAACAGAATGAGTAAGCAATCAAGAATCCTGGTAGTCCAAGAATTCTTTAGTCTGAAGCTGGCCCTAACTTACTGCATGTTCTTGGTGACTTGACTTCTTTTGTATTAGGTGATGCAGTTTTATCAATTGCAGAGATAGAGCAAGTCCAGTTGGTTCCTATTTTACTCATTTTTCTTTCCTAGGAGAGTGGTCATTTGGTTGGACAGGGTTGAAAAAGATTAAGACTGAAGGATCTAAAACCCATGGTAGATATAAAGACAGCAAAAGAACAGTTACATAAATGAAGCTTAGTCTAGTCTACAGAAGCAGTTTATCCCTAAATATTAAATAAAAAAACATAGAAGCATTATCACAATTATCATTGAGATACTCTATACTTATCATTAGGAACTCACGGAGATTAGGATAAGAGTCAGATAAGTGATAGACAACTACCCCAATAGTCAAAGATGGGGAGAGGGGAGTTCTACCAATCCTTGTTACTGAGTGTTCTATTGACCAGCATCACTGGTATCACTGGGAGCTTGTTAGAAATGCAGAGACCTAGACTGTACTGCACATCTCTTGCATCAGAGTCTGTATTTTAACAAGATTCCCAAGTGATTCAAATAGACATTAAATTTGAGAAGCATCACTGCAAATTAATGTGCATTAAGTAATTGCTTAAGCTGAAAGCAGAGCTCCAAATAAGTATCTTTAATTGTGGCAGAGTTCTAGAATGGATTGTCAAAAATTTAAAGAAATATGAGGTTTGTCCAGAAAAAGCCCAGCCATTGTTCATATAATGAGAACAGTTTGCACAATATCTATGTAGCCTAGGAGTCAAGGAGTGTGGGCTGGAATACGCATATGTGAACAATGACGACTTCACTGTACTAGTCAGTAGGGGTGGTAGATGCCATTGAATGAGCATGTGTACTGTGTGAGTGGAGCAAGGAACCTGCCTCAAATTTTGCATTAAGCTTGAACATTCCTCTGCGGAAACTATTTGGATGATTTAGAAGGCTATAGCTATGGGCAACTGGTGACTGGCAGTTTCATCACGACAGTGCACCCACTCACGTATCATGGCTCATGCAGAGTTTTTTGGCAAAACATCCAATCACCTAGGTGACTTAGCCCCCCTACAACCTTACAAATTTGGTGCCCTGTGACTTCTGTCTTTTCCCAAAACTAAAATCACCCATGAAAGGGAAGAAATTTCCGACTGTTGATAAGATTCAGAAAAATATAACAAGAGAGCTGATGGTGACTGGGAGAATGGTGTGAGGTCCCAAGGTGCTGCTTTGAAGGGGACTGAGGAATCATTGTCCTATGTACAATGTTTCTTGTATCTTCTTCAATAAATGTCTCTATTTTTCATATTACATGGCTAGATACTTTCTAAACAGACCTTATATATATAAATTTTGAGCATCTCAGTTAAAAGAAATAGCTTAAGTTTACATTACTGGAGAATGTCATTAACTAACACTTTTTAAAATATTAGCCTGTTATATGCCAGCCATGATTCTGATATAGTGTATCTTGATGTAAGTAGAACATTTACAAGTACTTCATATGATACCCTTGCGGAATGAAGGACCAAATACAGCTAGATGAAATGCACCTTTTCAGATGAATAAGATACCATATTAAAGACTACTCATTTTAGATTTCTTATATTAGGTTGCTCCTTTAATTATATACTGTCATTTAACTTATCATATAATAATTTTATCTCACTTTATTTTAATTATTTTAATTGCTTGTAGACCAGTCTGAGCGCCATGAGGTCAGAGGTGGTGTCCGTCTCATTAACAACTGTGTTCCCAGTGCCTCATATCGTGTATGTTCTTTAACAGGAACTTTGTAAATACATATGAATGATTAAAGTGAATGAATTATTGAAAATAGGTATCAGCCTGGACAGGGATCCCTACTGGTATTCTACAGGCTTCTGTTGTCTGAGGAGCCTAACAATTCCATGAATGACTTGAATAATGACATAGAGGAAATGCTCTTACATTTGTAGATAACCGAAAAGCAAGAATAGTTAAAATGACTAGTTTATAAAATGTTTCTAATGGAAGAGTAACTAAGATAAAGTTTAACAAGGGTAAATGTAGTGTGTGAATTTTGGTTTTAAAATCATTTCCATTAATGAAGAATGGGAGACCTGACTGGCTAGCAAGTTACCAGTAAAATCCAATCATAAAACAAAAATGCTAGTGTGATCTCATATTGTTTCAAAAGTGTAGGTTCTATCCAGAACATGGTGGATTGTAACCTGCTACATTCTTAACTGGTTGGAATAGGCAGCATTTTGTCCAATGATGGATGAAACTCTGAAGAAGTTGGCAAGTTAGAATGATAGTAAGTGAATGTATTTCATGAGGTATATAATTTCCCATGGTTATAGTGGCAGAATTTAATTAAGTTTATCCATTCATCTAAAAAACAGAGTATAGAAAACCATAGACTCCAAATGGAGACACTTGGGCTTAAAGCCCATGACACTAGTATCTCCTTTGCTGTTACTATTTGCTATCCCCATTTGGTGTATCAGCTGGGGATTATAGTAAAAATGATGGCTTGCTGATCTGCAAACCTTTCTCAACCTTTCTGGGTAGTCAGTATTTCCATATTTAAATCTTTATGGTATAAGTCCACTAAATAACTGCTAGTTTCAGGGGAGAAATTTGATTGCCAAAACAATACTTCCCAAGTCTTGGCCAAAGAAAGTGAATATCTAAGTTGAGTGATGGCTGTGGTTTTTTTTTTTTTTCGTTTGTTTTGTTTTTTTTAAAGCAGTTACATGGAAGGCTGATGTAGACATCAGTGATATTCCTGAGGTCAGAGCTTGAGTCAAAGGAAGAATTTAGAAGTACTTTGTTATGGCTGTTCCACCAAGGGCAGCCCAAGAGCAATCTCTTCATTCTTTCAATAGATGTTTATTGGGTATTAATTGCTACAAGATCCCAATTTAAAAGACCCAAATCATTAAAACTTATTAATCTTCAAAAATAATTTCATTCTATAAACTTGGAGATAATGCCAACCTGTCTGCAATACATGCATGTGCTATTATTACTACTTGGTTTTATAGACTTTTTTCTGTATATGAGAGCTTTCCCTATCTGGGCATGTAATGAAGAATAGTTACAATAAAGTGAGCAATTTATTAATCTACATAAGTTATGATAATAAGCAAATGAGGAGACTCAGGAGCAATGGATGTGAGCAATAATATTGATTTTAAAATCTAGATATTTCCTATACTATTCATAATTACTTTTGGTGGACTCCAAGTTAGCCTCTAAATAATAAAAAAAATGTGGGCATGCAATAACTACAAAATTCTAGAACATACACTATGTGTTACCGCCAGTGGTAACCTGAAAACAAGAATGTAATACAGTGAATAGTGAATTTTGGTAATTTAATATATAACAATTCTTTGAAGTTTATGTTCCTGTCTTATGTCTATATATGTCATTTAAAGTATTATTAGGAAATAGTATTTGGCTTGGAAATAATAAAAGTATTCTGGTATTAAAGAGAAAACCATAGACTCCAAATGGAGACACTTGGGCTTAAAGCCCATGACACTTAACGCCTGACCTAATTGCAGTCTCAACCTCCACCAGAAATGTAATCTTAATTAACCAACCAGTCTAGAGTCTTCTGGTCCAGCACCAGGAAGGTCATCTGTCACATGGCCCACCCCCATCCTCCAAAGGAAAGTAATCTGCATGATAAAACCCTTGCAGGCCCATTACCCCACAAGAGATGTGCTGGCCTAAAATAATCCTTCCTTTTCTTTTGCTAATAGCTCCCTGCCCACACTTCTTCCTATAGAAACCTTCCATTTTACACAGCTCTTCCAAGATTTCTTCTAGTTGCTGAATGGGATGCTGCCCAATTCATACATTGTTTAATAAAGCCAATTAGATCTTTAAATTTACTCAGTTGAATTTTGTTCTTTATCACCGGTATGAAATATAATCATCACATAATTTTGACTAGGAATGTAATTTTATAGATATCATTTTACTAATGTGTGTTGGAAATCAACTGCCTCCGATTTTCAAAAGAACATTAATTCTGAAGTCATAGCTACATTAAAAAATGAAGTTATTTATTTATGTAAGGAATTCCCAGTTGTTATTAAGGTTCATGGAATCAATAATTTTATGTCTTTCCATATAAGGCTCTCACACACAGCTGAACAACTTTGTGTGCCTTTTAGCTCATCACTGAAACTGCAGATTAACACCACAATTCTAAACCAGGGAGGAGAAATATGAGATATGCTAAGGAAGAGAAAATGAGTTTAAAATTCATGCTGTGCCAATAAAAGTGACTATTTTTTACTATTCGATTTGTCCAATATTTGTGGACAGGTGTGGGTATTAAAATGCAGAGGTCCTAGTTCTGTACTATGTGTATCCAACAATGAGAACAAACCGATAAAAGAGTTTTTGCCCCCAGTTGTGGATGTTTTTGTTAAAAGTCTTAAATATAATATCAATTAAATAAAAAGTAGTTAAACATTTAAGGTATAAAATTTTTGAAAATAATGCTCTAAATTTGCTGCCTCAGAAAATCCTGGGTGCATTTAGTGAATTTGACACCATGTAATTTTTCTTGTCTGTGTTTAGATTTGATCTCTCTAGCACCACAGTGAAAAAGAGCCTTGAGTTATACTTAGTTTTTAACCATACCTTTTTGCTTCAGGTCATAATTTGTTTACCATTATTGTATTTTAAAATGGCCAGTGGTGTGACCAGTTGAAGGGTACAATCTTGTTCAGCTACTTGATGCATATTATCTTATACACTAATGTCCTCACTAAGTGGGATAAAAAAATCAACAAAAAGATCCAATTAGAAATGCAGTCTAATCTGTTTTCAGTGAGCTAATAAAGAAGACCTGCAAATTATTCAGATACACCTGTGGGAATCTTTCTTGATAATGGACACAATACTGCCTGTTTCGTCTGTCATCACTGGGGAGTCTAGGAAGTCAGAATAGTGTATTTAGTAAAATAATAGAAGCTATGACTTTAAATCCTTAGATCCTTTTTATTTTTTGCTCTTGGTAGAACTGAATGTAATTTTTTTAAATGGCTCAAGGCGAGTTACTCCAACCAGCAATACAGGGACAGGTGCAATACAAGACCTGTCTTGTCCCCTACTCAGTCTTCTAGGAAGTCAGGTCTGATGCCAACTAATTTATTTATTTTTATTTGTTTTTCTAGCTTAGTCACTAATCATGGCTTCCACTACTGCAACCCTGTTCCCCAGTGCTGAAAACTCTTCTTATTGCCCAGTTCTTAAAAGCAGTCTGATGCCCTGTTCTGTTCTTATAAGCCTTCAATTACTTTCCCACTTTTGATTGAGTGCAATTCCAAGAAAATATTTTCTTTCTTTCTTTTTCTTTTTTTAGCATTATCAACTTTTTAAGAAAAAGCCAGCAATTTCTCCAGCATAATGTGTTCATTTGGGAACAACAAAGAATTGCAATCTGGGACCCATGGTTTAATGGTGAACTATGTGCAAATTTAGAGAAACAAAGAAGAACACTTTTGTATGGACTCAGGAGGGACTGTTGTAAAGGAAGAATTCATTGGAGGATATCAGATATTCAAAGTACAGTGACTTCTCATTGGCTGAGTTCTGGTGGCCTCCCATTGGTGGAGCTATTACTGGGCAGGGAGGAAACTTTTCCTTCTCCAGCTGAGGTATTAGTGTCATTTCCTGTTGGAGATGCAAAGCATCCTTTCCTGTTGGGGTCAGCATTGAGTGACATGCATGAGAGGTCTCTCTTCTAGTCTCATGTCTCCATTTAAATAAGGATTCTGTTTATTTTTTTCATAGTATTATAACAAAGATGAAAGGACTGGAAAATATAAAATTCGATGAAGTGACAGGGAAGCTGTATAGTTCAAAGGAAATTCCCAGTTGTGTTTGGAAAACCTGTTTCCAGAGGCAGCGGGCATTGCCATGCTCTGGTGAAAGGAGGATGGCAGGATGTTGCACATTTGATGCTGGACAGGGTGCCTTCTGGGAGAGGCTGAGACTGGAAGAGAATGCGGGACCCCAGGTGTTTTCTACTCTGACACAGCATTTCAGGAGATGTTTTAGTTATATAGCAATGGTGCACTGCATAGAACAGGGGTGTCAAATTCATTTTCACTGGGGGCCGTATCAGCCTCGTGGTTGCTTTCAAAGGGCCAAATGTAATTTTAGGACTGTGTAAATGTAACTACTCCTTAACTAGGGACAAGAATCTTGGTGCTACTGCTGGGCAGAAACAAGGTGTGAGGTGGATGAAACAAGTTGGAGGGCTGGATTTGGCCTAGTGGGCCTTGAGTTTTCCACCTGTGGCATAGAAGAACATTATTTTCATGAATTTCAACATCTGTCCTCCTTGGAAGCATTCTGGCCTGGCCACATGGAACCTTTCCTGAAAGAAACCAGACTTAATTTTCCCGCTCTCTTCACTTTCCAGGATGAAGTGTCATGCTCTCCTGGACCCAAGCCTCAGGAGGCAGCAGAAGGCAGCCAGAGCAAGTGGCCATAAATTTAACTGTTTGGGAAGCATTTTAAAATACTGGACCATTTATAGTATTAACGTAGGTTCTTAGATACCTAAAGCAGTGGTTCTTAAACGTTTTGATTTCAGGGCCCCTTTGTGTTAAAAGTTATTGAGGATACCTGAGAGTTTTTGTTTATGTGGGCCACATCTATCAATATCTGCCATATTGGAAATAAAAGCAGAGAAAAGCTTAAAACACAAGAATGCACAGACACGCAAGAGTGAACTGTCAGGATGATGGAGTCAGCACATGTCATGTAGCCTTTGGACAACTGGAGAGAGAAGAGTGAAAAAGCAACTAACCTCTTAGAATTACTACAAAAATAACTTTGACATTGAAAGCCCCTGAGAGTGTCTTGGGAGCTTAGGGATTCTCACATCACACTTTACCCTTAGTGGTCTATGAATAGAATTCAGGAGATCTGTGATCTCAGATGGGGAAAATTTATATCTTATTTTTGCTAATTTCCTATAGAAATTTATTATTTCCTTTTATTTCTAATGCATGCACAACCTACAGCAGTGTCAGGGGTGCCTGTGACGTTGTTACCAATAGAAATCACAGATATGTTCATAGCGGCATATCAAGTTATTGCAGATATTTAAAAATATCATTTATGCTCATATTATTTTGAAATTATGGCAGGCTTGCTGCTAGATGTTGTTGATGTATTAACAAATAGACACCCATATTAGTATTTTGTCATTCAAAATTACTTTCATAACTATATTTTAATATAATCAATTTCCTATGCAATCCTATGTTTGTATTTTATGCATTTAAAAACAATATTTTGTAAAGAGGGTGGTGGTACACAAAGGGTTAAGAGCTCTTTTGAATTTCAAAGACCTTAGAAGTCCTCCAGCATGCTGATTGATCTCTTAGAAGTGGGAAGCATTTAGCACACATTGATTGGCATCCTGGTAATCCACTGAGATCTTGAAAGGTCAGCAAGAAAGTGTGCTGTAGTTGGGTAAGTCTACTGTGGACAGGCAGTGTGTAGCTGAAACTCCATTCTGGACAATTCTAATGCAGCCTTCAGAATTGGATTCCCTAGTGGATTTAAAGAGTAATCCATCTTCTATTTTCTTAGAGAGTCAGAAATAGCCTAATAGCTTCAAAAGCTTTTTCTACTTGGTCTGGCATTATGAGATCTTGCCTGAAATGCTCTGCAACCAACTCTGAATTGTCAAAACATATCAATGAGTGAGTGATGCTAAAAATGATTCTAAATTAAATAAATAACCCAAACTAAGAAATGAATCAATAAAGTTGAGGTTGTTCTTTTCACTTGTTGGAATAAGCTAGTTGGCATTTTTCAAGGTAGTTTGAGAGTCAGAGTGGAAAGTGATTCTAAAAGGCCATTGCTCTGGCCTTTGGGTCACGTGATTCATCTTTATCGTTCTTGGATAGTCTCTGAAATGTAATCCCTTCAGTGGATGCCTACAACTGTGGATAATACCAAGCCCTATATATTATGTTTTTTCCTATACATACATACATATCTATGATAAAGTTTAATTTATAAATTAGGCACAGAAAGAGATTAACAACAACAATAATAAAATAGAGCAATTATAATAATACACCATAATGAAAGTTATATGAATGGCTTTGGGACCTTTATGAAATAAAATAAGGGTGACTTGAACACAAGCATTATGATGCTTTGAGAGTTTGAGATGGATACTAACTGGCTAATAGGAGAAGACAGCATGAGGTGTAATCACACTACTCAGAACGGTGTGCAATTTAAAACTTACAAATTATTTATTTCTGGAACTTCTAATGTTTTTGGACTGTGGTTTTATGTGGGAGGCTGAAACCATGGCAAGTGAAACCATGAATATGTGGGTCTGCTATATTCTATAATAACTAGAAATTTGGGAATATGTTAATTAATTAAAATTTACTATACATGTAATATGAGCCAAATATTTATATTAGATACTGAGAATACAACAGGGGATGTAGTCCCTGCCTTCAAGAAGTCTATAGTCTAGTTTTTAACCAGAAGATGAGGATTTATATAGAACCCACTTTCCAGAGATAAAATATTAGACATTCCATTAATATTGTCATTTCACACTCACATAGCATCAACAGGATCACTCTTGGTATTAACTGGAACTTAGAAGAAAGTAGTCCCTGAACATCTTTCTATCATGAGTTTTCATTCTTAACCAAACTTTACCATTGGTCTAATAAGCTTTGCCTAGTGCTTCATACATACGAGGGACGATGCTAGACCCTAGACCACAGGCTCCTGACCCTGAAGAGATTCATGGGGCAAAAATATAACAATAATTACAGTGATAAGGGCTGCAATGGAGTACATACAAGGTACTCTGTGTGTACAGAGGAAGGCACACCTGACCCAGTCAGATGCTGGTAGCTCTAGGAGGTCAGGGAATGCTTTGTGGATGAGCTTGCACAATGACCTAGACCCTGAGGGTTGGGTAGTGATTTGTAAGGAGAAGAAGTGCAAGAATGCCAGTGTGATCATGATTTGGGGTTTGGTCTGGTACATCAAGCCATTTCACATTTCGAATATGTGGACTGGGGAGATACCTTTTAAATGCTTTGATATAATAGTGAAGATGTTAATAATGAGATAGTTGAGGGTTTTGTTTTTGCTTTTGATGTAGCACTTCATTTGTAACTTTAATGTTTGTATATGTGTTTGTGTGTGCACTTTAGAAAAAACACCCAGGTTAATGCCTGATAAAGGAAGCATGTATTATCCACGGGTACAACACTACCGAGAACTGCTCGACTCCTTGCCAATGGATGCTTATACACATGGCTGCATTTTACATCCTGAGCTAACTGTGGACTCCATGATCCCAGCTTATGCAACAACAAGGATTCGCAGTATGTAAACATCTTAAAGTCCTGGGATTCTCTCTTGAAATTATTTTAATTCATTTTGAGACATAATGTATCTCACGATCATTAAGAGGAGACAGGAACAGTGTCGCTGAGTTTGCTCTACGGACATGCACGTTATAGATCAATCCGTGCACCATCAGATTAATCTGTGCTTCAGCTGCTATTCAGCTGGACATTTATTGTCTATAGATCCTGATTTTCTAGCTCTTGACTTTGAGGGCCAAGTTTGGACAAAACTGAGAAGAGCGGCCTGTGGAAAAGTAAAGACCATAACATGTTCTCATGGACAGATAGACTGGGAATTAGGAAGGCTGGGATCTGTGGGGAATATAGACCACTGAACTTGCATTTCTGGTCCTTGCTTTTTGTTCATTATGTAAGGGAGCTGAACTATAGGCTGTCTAACCTTTATTCTCCCTCCATACTCAGTGACTGCAAAATCACAGAGCTTGAGTTGACATATCCACCTCTCTCCTGACCTGTCCTGAGGGCGGACTAGGGTTGGTACCTCAGGAGCAGAGCAGAAGGACAGTGCTGTGTGGCACGATAATTGGGGACAGGAAGGTTGAGGATGGTCGCTGGTCAAACTCTGGGGGTGTTTGACTAGGAACACTCACATCTACGATCTTTCAAAAAAAACATGCCTTAACTTTTATCATTCTTTTATGTTATTTTTCTTGCTTTTTGATACCTCTCCTCCTTGCCCTTCTCCTCTTCCTTCCCTTCCCTTCTTTCTCCACTGTCCCTTCCCCCCTCTCTTTTCCTTCTTCTCACCTTCTTTTTGTTCCCCCTCCTTCTCTTCATAAATTCTCATGTATGATTTGAAACAAATAATTCTATAACCTAGAGTTTATATACTTTTTTAAAATGTGGCTTTTCCCTTCTCTTCATGTAGAAGTTCCATACAGAAAACTTGAAAGATATCGAAAGGTAGAAACAGTACCCTACACCGAGCACTTACGATGTGCCGGGCCTTGCCCTAAGTGCTTTCCGTGGTGCTTCCCATGGAACTCTCACCCTGAGCGGCAGGTACTCTAGTAGCTCCACGTTAAAGGGTCCACAGAGAGGGTATGCCTGAGGACAGAGGCAGGGCATGAATCCCGAGCTCCTGCTCTTACCATCTAGCTTCTCTGTGTTTCTTACATAGAAGGGAGGAAATAATTTTCTATTTCAAAAATGATTCCATTATCAGGCCAAATTGGTAACACAGAATCTGAACTGAAGAAACTTGCTGAAGAAAACCCAGATTTACAAGAAGCATACATTGCGAAACAGAAGCGACTTAAAGTAAGTAAACCAGGCTGTCCTCAACTGACAACCACTGTTTGTACTAGACGTTCTACCTTTTGTCAAGTATCACTATTTTAGAACATATTCTGTTAAATAGAAGTCACCAGTACACAATTCACCTTTGGCTTATGCTGTACATTAAGAAGTTTTCTTTATTATGTTTGATATTCAAACCTAATGACAACTGCTTAAAAAGCAGATATTGCACATGCTGGTTGCCAAGGAAAGTTGTAAAGTGTAAAAGCAAGTTAATTAAATATTTGAGGACTCTGTCATTTTGGGTACTCTGCCACATTCAGGCCTAGGCTGACCCCTGTCTGTGGCTGTCTGCCTCCTAAGGGGCAGGGCTGTGCTTCATCAGTTACTGTGCCAGCTTCTCCCACAGTAAAGATGTAGCAAGCATCAACACCTCCACCTTCTCTCAACTTCCCATCTTCCTTTATCTTAGCGAGGGAGCTTCTCAGAAGAAACCAATCATCTGCACACAACCACTTCTTACTTTCCACTCACTCTTTACTTCAATGCGTTCAGATTTCTCCTTGGCCCCTGAGCGTTCTGTGATTCGTTATGCATCCAGTGAAGCCTGCTGAAATTCCATTCTTGAGTTGGGCCCAAGAGGATTCTCTTTGTTCCCCTCATGGTCTTCACCCTTTCTGGTCACCTGAACCCGAGGACAGGCCAGTGAGTGTTGGATCTGGCCCTGGGCTATTTTCACAGCAGGCACATTTTCCCCCAGTTTTGCTTTTACAAAGTTATTCTAATTCTTCTTGTTGTCTAGAATAAACAGTTTACAAAACTGTAATAGTTTATATCTTCTTTGCTCTAATCTATTGAGTTATTTTTGTTAATTAGTCAAAGCTGCTTGATCATGACAATGTCAAATATTTGAAGAAAATTCTTGATGAGTTGGAGAAAGTCTTGGATCAGGTTGAAACTGAGTTGCAAAGAAGAAACGAAGAAACCCCAGGTAGGTTCTCATTTGTATTGTATCTTTTTCTCTTTTCCTGGAGTATTTATAGGAACAGTCTTAAATTTCAATAAAAATGTACTGTGATTGTTGTTTTCATTAGCAGTTTAAATTAGAATAACAACAATAACATTGAATTCAGCAAAACCTAGGTTTATCATTGCAAGTCAGTCTGTATCTCCATGAAACATGACTGCTGAAGAATTTTTCTGCACAATTCAAATTATGTTTGAGAAATTCCAACCTAGCCTATTTCACAAGTTTGTAGTTAGTTTGGTTGAATAACCTGAGTAATTACTTGAATGCTCCCTCTAATTTTTTCTTTAGGTAGGAAGACAACTTCTAATTTGCAGTCAAGTATAAAATGGGTGAGCACCTGTAGACATGCAGGCTGGCTGGTGAGCACCCATGCATTGTTCCTGTGAACCTGACTTCATGATGCAGCCAGGGCCCAGGTGCAAGTGCATGACCACTTCCCCTTGCAGTATTCCAATTGACAACAAAGTTGAAGACCATTGCTTCACAATAGGGATTCTGTTATGCTTTTAACAAGTAACTAAGAGCAGCAATCACTGAGTGATATTTCAGGCCCAACTTTATGAATATTCCTAAAGCTCACCTGCTGTTTGCCTAAACCAGAAGGAAATACCCGTTAACTCCTCTGGCTTTGAGGCTCTCAGCTTCTCAGAATTGTTCACAAAATGATAGACAGGCTTTAAGCTCAAGTGACCCCTGTTTCACTTAGGGACTTAGGTGACTGGCAGATGTCAAGTCTCCCTTAGCTTGGGATACATTTTCATGGACTTTGTTTTTAGCATAAAATTACTCGCTGAGCATGATTGTCAAGAAGGCGTTCCATGGTCTTCATCTCCGGCAATGCTCACACCTGCCCTCAAGACTGAGATGAAAGATACCAGCTAGAGTCTGTCTGTGCTGGGCTTGCCCTTAATTTCTCTGTGTCCCTTTCTCTGATTAGAAGAGGGCCACCAGCCTTGGCTCTGTGGAGAGTCCTTCACCCTGGCAGATGTCTCGCTTGCTGTCACATTGCATCGACTGAAGTTCCTGGGGTTTGCAAGGAGAAACTGGGGAAATGGAAAGCGACCCAACTTGGAAACATACTATGAGCGTGTCTTGAAGAGAAAAACATTTAACAAGGTTTTAGGGCATGTCAACAATATATTAATCTCTGCGGTGCTGCCGACAGCACTCCGGGTGGCCAAGAAAAGGGCCCCAAAAGTTCTTGGCACCACCCTTGTGTTTGGTTTGCTTGCAGGAATGGGCTATTTTGCTTTTATGCTGTTCAGAAAGAGACTTGGAAGCATGATATTAGCACTCAGACCCAGACCAAATTATTTCTAGGCTTGTGGGGACCCAGTGGTGGCAGTGCACCCTACCATTTAAGTTGACCTGATCCACTCTGCCAGGCCCAGGAGAGAATGACCCTGGGCAACAGTAAAAAGCATATTTTACTTTTTTTCTTTGGGTAGTTTTGCAGAGAGAGGAGGCAATGAAATTTTTTTGCGGGCTGGTAATGTTGAGACTACTGATTTTTCAAATGTAACTAATCTACACTTAAAACACACACAAAGTTAATATACATAAATGTGATAGGTTGAGAATAGTCCTTGAACTCAAAATACCAGTTCAAGTTCTGAATTTGGGGGAGCGGGGGGCAGAGGTTATTATTATTATAAGCAGATAGTAATAATAACCTGAGATTGACCATAGCTCTTTATCTGAAAGTCTCTAGATATGCTGAGTGTTGAGTAGTTAGCAGAATTTCTCCCTGGAATTCAGATGTCATTTTTATTACACAGCATGGGTTCAGACAGCAGCAGGGCACAGCAGTGCTTCATTCTAGCACTGCTAGCTTCAGGCAGAAATAAGGGAGGCAAAGGGAGAGAGAGAAAGGGTGAATCAACTCTACACTGTATAGTGCAGAGCAGCAGAATGCAACTTCCAGGAACCTCCAGAACCACTCAGGGCTGCCTGGCCCCTTAATAAGCATTACTGTGATGCCCTGTACCCACTGCCCGTGCATCCTCCTATAGTTGAGAACATTGGGAAAATAAGACTAAGTAGTTACTAGGTGGAGTGGACTGGAGAAAACCCCAGGCTTTATATTTACATTTGACTTTAGAGTTAACTTTAAATGCATATGAATCACATGAATTGATTTAATAAGATGAACTGTTTATATACTTGGGTGAGAGATGCCCATTGGAGCATTTCTGCCTACCATTTACATGAAAATTTAAAGTGATATGAAAATGGTTCCTTTCTTTTCATGGTTCCCCAATTTGATGGTGCCTATGGACTGTTGTGTCCAGTCACTGGGGACTTGGCCTCTACAGCTCCCTTTATGCATACAAGTAGCATTTGGTGAGTATCCAGCTAGTCACTAACATGGCATGTGGCTAGGTAGTGGACTTTGATGATCTGGGAGTACTAAATATGCCCATTCTGCATTTGGAAGGCTAGTGTGTTAACCCCAAAACTATCGTCTAGGACTTGCATCTGTTTATGATCATCAACAAAGCTTTAGAAGGTTGCAGAGGAGAAAGTTCTAGTCTTAGCCCTTGGCAGTTAATTTAGGGGAGATGAAATAAGTGGTTAGATAGTGACATCCTCCAGCATCCATTCATATATGTCTAGGCAGTTTAGGGGGTGCCTCAGTCTGTGTGGAAGGGGTGATCACAGTGCATCCCATGAACAACCAGGGAGCTGCATAGTGCAGGTTGGCTCAGGAAAATTCTTTCATGGTGACAGGAAGTCAGAGTTTTTCTAGAGTTGGGCAGAAAGGCCTTAGGAGCGATTTCCAGTCTTTGGCAGAAAATATGTACAAAGAATAAGGAGCTAAGTTTTCAGCGAACAACATAAGCTTGCCTAGACTGCCTCAGCTTGGCTGTGCAAAATAGCCAAAGACTGGACTGAATTTTCCATTAATAGGAATCAGTCATACCTCAGAAACAATGATTTTTTTTTTGTTGGTCAAAGGATTCTATAATTCCATTTCATTATACAGTTATTTCAGAAATGTTTGATGAACTGGATGTTCTCTGTTTATAAAAAATTAATAACATTTCCAGTGTAAATTTAATCCAACAATCATTAAGAGACTAGAAGCTTTTATAATGTCTTAATTTTGCACCTCAGTGCACTATTGTATAGAGTGAAATTTGTTGCTGGAACATTCCAATCCATGTGTCCACATGAAAGATCCACAAAACTGATTATTCAGTAGTTCATAATGTTACTTGTTGCCCTGTTAGAAGCAGACACTCAGACATGAAGAAATCAAAGTTGGATATTTATAAAAATCTGCAAAGGATATTTACCTATGTAAGGGTGGTTCATTAAGAATAAAGATTAGAAGCACAGTGCTGACTTTTCCTTAAATTTGTATCATTGCTGAATCAGAGGAAATGTACTAGGAAGTGTCTATAATTTTATGATACAGCTTCACTGAAAATATTACTTTGTCAATATTAAAGATGATGCATTGTGGCCATTTCACTTGTTTTATGGCTACCCTGGAGATTATATTGTACTTTTTAAATGTTTGTTTAGGCATATCATGACCACTAGATGTCGCTGTTCACCCAGTAGTCTGAGATTGGGCATTCTTAGGTTCTACAAGTCTTCTGAAGATAAACATTAATGACCTCAACTTTGAAATGAGGGCATCTTCATCAAATCATTCATCTGTAGAAAAGCTTGAGGCACATGTAGTATTGATTTCTGATGCTTTGGAAGGGATGACACTATCACACAATGTCAAGCTAAAGAGCTAAACATACACTTTTAGCAAAATAGGCACTTTTATGTGTTTTCTTGGTGACTGGCTGATGTGCTCCTCAGTTCCTCAAATTTGTGTAGCTATCATAATGAGAAAAATGCTCAAAGTACTAAATTTATGTTGGCTATTTGTATCTTAATGCATAAATATTATTTTACTGTCATGGCAATTATATGCTTTGGAATCCATTTTCCTTAATTGTAAATAATTGTAAATTGCTTGCTTGATTTTTGGTAGTTGTTGATACTG
This sequence comes from Micronycteris hirsuta, assembly GCA_004026765.1. Taxonomy (NCBI): domain Eukaryota; kingdom Metazoa; phylum Chordata; class Mammalia; order Chiroptera; family Phyllostomidae; genus Micronycteris; species Micronycteris hirsuta. The sequence continues at coordinate 26,423 of PVJI01014623.1, forward strand.
ACACCACAGTTGTAAATTTTTAGTGTTGTTGATTGTAACAGAGATACTATTCTGCCTGTGAGATCAATAAAAGTAATTGAAAAATAAATATGTACCCTGCAAGTACTAATTTTGTAATCTTTTCACGAAAACAGATGTATTTGTTTCATTTAAAATCAAAGCATAATGTGGGTAATAGTAAAACAAGCAGAAGTTAGGTATTCAAGATATTTAGCTATAAAATGCCATATATTTCTTATAACAAAAATTACTGATTCATGATTTATTTAAACGCACACAGTTTCATGGTGACAATGAATGGCACCTTAAAGAATTACGTATAGATCCTGATCATTCAAAGTTCTCTTTTGCAGCCAGCCACCTAATGGGACAGCATGAAAATGATAAACACCGAGGAAATATTTTTTCCAAATTTGTTTTGTTACATGTTTACTGGATTTCAAATATTACTCTTATGATATTTATGTCTATTTTGATGTAACTAATTCTGTTTCTTCTATTTAGTTATAGATTATAAATATTCAAATTTTACCATCCACATTTCTAGCCTTGGTAAGCTGAGCCATTATTCTAATCATCAAGTAGAGATTGGGCACTTTTGATACTTTTGTTTTATATTGAGCAAAGCAAATTAAATGAAAATTAAATTGACCTATTTTCCCTAAGTGAGCAAACAACAACAAAGGAACAATTTTGAATACCCATGGAAAGTCAAGTGCACATACAACTCTGTAGAACTTTCAGAAAAGAAAAAAGCACCATAGTTAAAGACACGAAAGTCAAATTAATGCAATAAATAATTTAGTATTTAGATATCACCTACATTTTGATTATGCCAAATATTTGGCCAAGTTATATTATCTCCACTATTCAAATCAGAATGTCTTAATTGTCTAATTCCTCAGAACACTTGAGTTTTACTAGGTAAGGTACTAGATCCAAAGCCACATGAGGAAGTATAATTTCCAGAGTGAGGATAATAGCTTTAATTGTGTATTACACAATGAAAAAGAAGACGGGGAGAGAAAGAGAACTCTCCTGTGGATGAGAAAGGCAGCGTGCTGATGAAAATAATACCATGTGTTACTTGCTTCTGAGCTGAGCACTGGGTGTGGACTTAGGAGGAAGAAAGGACTGATTTGTGGGTCAGAAAGTGCAGATGGGGAAGAGCAGGTGCTGAGGTACAAGACAACAAGGCCATGAGGAGCTTGAGAAGAAACATGCTTATAATGGGCCTTGAAATACTCTGACTCAAGGAGGGTGGTGTATCTTATCCATAGTACCTAATCATAAACTCCTTTGGGCCGGTTAGAAGTTTTGTTTAAAGCCTGTCACTTTGTTTATTGTTTATACATTGGCTCTGTGATAATATCATGCTATTGTTAAACTCCATTATTAGAAAAAAAACAATAGTGTGGGTGGAATTATAAGATGTTAATGAAATGTAATGCTAAAGGTCAGGTTTCTACACCAACAGCAATATTCACATTCATATGTATAAGCTAATTAATTCCTAATCACATAGGTAATTTTCCATGCACATGGCCAGTGTATCTAACATTTTGTGTCTTCAGATTAAACTATCTTTTGAATTTAGAATCTGATACTAAATAAAGTCACACAAATATCAAACATACATCAAAATAAAAATATGATGGTACACTTTCAGAGATTCCGAAGTTATTAAGTTGAATGCTCAAAAGAAAGTAAAGGTTTACACTGAGAAAATAATATGAACTAAAAATCCTCCAATCAGGTCCTTTGCCAATTTTTTAAATTGGATTGTTTGTTTTCCTGGAGTGGAGTTGTGTGAGTTCTTTATATATTTTGGAGATCAAACACTTGTCTGAGGTATCATTGGCAAATATATTTTCCCATACAGCGGGTTCACTTTTCATTTTGCTGATGTTTTCTTTGGCCATGCAGAAGCTTTTTATTTTGATGAAGTCCAATTTGTTTATTCTTTCCTTTATGTCCCTTGCTCTAGGGGACATACCAGTAAAAATATGGCTGCGTGGAATATTTGGGATTATGGCCATCAGAGAGATGCAAATTAAAACCACAGTGAGATATCACTTCACACTGGTCAGGATGGCCATCATAAACCAATCAACAAACAACAAGTGCTGGTGAGGTTGTGGAGAAAAGGGAACCCTAGTACCTTGTTGGTGGGAATGCGGACTGCTGTAGCCACTGTGGAAAACAGTATGGAATTTTCTCAAAAAAACGAAAAATAGAACTCCCTTTTGACCCAGCAATTCCACTGCTGGGATTATACCCTAAGACTCCTGAAACATCAATTCAAAAGAACCTATGCACCCCCATTTTCATAAAAGCACAATTTACAATAGCCAAGTACTGGAGCCCATCAGTGAATGAGTGGATGAAAAACTGCGGTACATTTACATGATGGAATACTGTGCAGCAGAAAGAAAGAAGGAGCTTCCACCCTTTGTGACAGCATGGATGTAACTAGAGAGTGTGGGAATTCTTTCCACACACGTGAAAACACGCAGTCCTGAGAATTTATGCGTAAAGAGCACGGCTCCGCATGAGGAAAAATCATTCCCGTGTGGACAGGCGTGGATCATGTCAGTGAAAAGGGAATCCTCTAATGGGAATTTGGCAAAAATGTATCTTAACAAATTCTGTAACTTTCTGAGTCTCTCTTCCTTCCTAAGATCAGGAAACTTAAGTTAATGAATCCCTGCCTCAATGTTCTATGGTCCTAAAAGTTAACAGCCCTAGTTAGCTTACCCTCAATTTACTTGTCTCCTGTTTAATGTATACCCTGGTTCTGTCTGCCACTGGACCTGAATTTACATTCTAAAGCTCTGTTACTGAGTAAACCTACCCTTTATCTATTCCCTTCCCATATATCCTCATGCCTCAACTAAAAATCCCTGTTCTGCATAAGCCCATGAATAATAAATTCAATGTAAATGTGTCCTAAAGCTTCTAATAAAAAGCTCGGCTGAGCTACGCATGAGGTCCTTTTCCTGAGATAAAGAAAATGGTCCCATGGCTCCGGACTCTTTTCTCCCCGTGTGTCTCGGTGTGAGATTCTTTTACGCATCAGGTTACGGTCACCCACGGATTTTGCCTGACAAAATCCCCACGACAAGAGAGCACTATGCTAAATGAAGTAAGCCAGGAATTGAAAGAGAAATACAAACAAGTGAGCAAAACAGAAGCAGAGACATTGAAATAAAGAACAAACTGACAGTAACCGGGGGGGGGGAGGAGGGAGATAATGGGGGAAAGAAGGGATAATGGTTGTCAGGGAACATGTATAAAGGACCCATGGAAAAAGCCAAATGGGGGAAGGACAGAGGGTGGGAGGTGGGGGTGGGTGGGGTTGGGGAAAGTGGAGGTGGGAAATGGAGACTACTGTATTTTAGCAACAATACAAAAAATTACAAAAACAAAACAAAAATTTTTGTGCTTAAAGGAAAGTATGTTACTTCCAAAGCTTTCCATTTTAAACTTTTGACCATTATTAAGATGATCATATCAATAGATGTGGAAAAACATTTGATAAAGTACAGCACCCATTTATGATAAAATCACTCAGCAAAGAGGGAGTACAGTGAGCATTCCTCAATATAATAAAGACCATATATGAGAAAACTACAGCCAACATCATACTTAATGGGGATAAACTAAAAGCTTTCCCACTAAGATCAGGAACAAGACAAGGACGTCCACTCTCATGACTTCTATTCCACATAGTATTGGAAGTCCTAGCCACAGCAATCAGAGAAGAAAAAGAAATAAAAGGCATTAAACTGGAAAGGAGGAAGCAAAATTGTCATTGTTTCCAGATGACATGATAATGTACAGAGAAAATCCTATAGACTCCACCAAACAACTTTTCAACCTAATAAGTGAATTTGGCAAAACAGCAAGAAAGTCAATATTCAGAAATTGAAGGCATTTCTGTATACCAACAATGAGATATCAGAAACAGAAATCAGGAAAAAACTCCCATTGATATAGCAGCAAGAAAAATAAACTATCTAGGAATAAACCTGACCAAGAAGGTAAAGGTCTGTTCTCAGAAAACTACACAACACTGAAGAAAGGAATCATGGAAGACACACACAAATGGAAGCATGTACCGTGCTCATGGATAGGAAGAATTAACATAATCAAAATGTTAATTCTTTCCAAAACAATTTATAGATTCAACACAATACTTATTAAAGTACCAATGGCGTATTTCACAGACAAAGAACAAACACTTCAAAAATTTATATGGATCCATAAACGACCCCAGATAGCTGCAGCAATTTTGAGAAAGGAGAGAAAAGTAGGAGGATCACAATACCTGATATCAAACTGTATTACAAGGCCACTGTAATCAAAACAGATGTACTGGCATAAGAACAGACAGATAGACCAATGGAACAGAATAGAGAGCTTAGAAATAAACCCAAGTCTCTATGCTCAATTAATATTTGACAAAGGGGGTAGAAGCATAAAATGGAGTAAAAATAGCCTCTTCAACAAATGATGTTGGGAGATCTGGACAGTTACATGAAAAAAAAAAAAAAGAAACCTGACTACTAACTTACACCGTACCAAAAAATAAACTCAAAATGGATAAAAGACTTAAATACAAGTCATGACACAATAAAAGTCCTAGAGGAGAACATAGACAGGAAAATCTCAGATATTCCACATAGCAATATTTTTACCAATATATCCACTAGAACAAGGGACATAAAAAAGAATAAACAAATGGGGCTTCATCAAAATAAAAAGCTTCTGCATGGTTAAAGAAAACAGCATTAAAATGAAAAGAGAACCAAATGTATGGGAAAACATAATTGCCAATGATACATCAGACAAGGGTTTGATCTCCAAAATAAATAAAGAACTTACATGACTCCACACCAGGAAGACAAACAATCCAATTAAAAAATGGGCAAAGGACCTGAATAGACACTTCTCTAAGGAGGACATACAGAGGGCCCAGAGACAAATGTAAGGATGCTCAGCATCAGTAGCCATCAGAGAGATGCAAATTAAAGCCCCAGTAAGATGCCACTTCACACCAGTCAGAATGACCATCATAAACAAAGCAACAAACAACAAGTGCTGACAAGGTTGTGGAGAAAAGGGAACCCTAGTGCACTGTTGGTGGGATTGCAGACTGGTGAAACCACTGTGGAAAACAGTATGGAATTTCCTCAGAAAACTAAATGTGGATCTCCCTTTGACCCAGAAATTCCATTGCTGGTACTATACCCTAAAAATTCTGAAACACTAATTCAAAAGAACTTATGCACCACAATTTACAATAGCCAAGTGCTGGAAACAACTTATGTGCCCATCAGTAATTGAGTGGATGAAAAAACTGTGGTACATTTACATGATAGAATACTATGCAACAGAGAGAAAGAAGGAGCTCCTACCTTTTGCAACAGCATGAATGGAAAACTGGAGAGTATTATGCTAAGTGAAAAAATCCAGGTGGTGAAAGACAAATACCATATGATCTCACCTATAGTGGAACCTAATCAACAAAACAAGCAAGTGAGCAAAATAGAAACAGAGACATGGAAATAAAGAACAAACTGACAATGACCAGAGGTGAGTGGGGATGGAGATAATGTGGGGAAAAAGGGGAAGAATCAAGTCAAGGAACATGTATAATGGACCCATAGACAAAGACAATGGCAGGGTGGGCTGGATTGAAAGTGGGAGGTGGTTGGTAGGTAGGGCAGGGCAAATGGGGGAAAATGGTGGGTAACTGTAATTGAACAACAATAAAAAAAAGAAAGACTATTTCATTAAAATAAATATTGTATATCTATAAAGAGACATATGAATAAAGGTATTCCTGGTAACAGAGTTTGGAACAAAAAAAATTCAAAACAATCTCTTTTTTATGAATAAGAGAATTAATAAACAAATTATAGCACATCCACAATACTACACAGCTATGAAAAGAATAAGCGGAAAGATTGCCAATAGCCAACTGAAGATTAACAGATGCATATTATGTGTGATTCCTTTTATGTAAAGAAATATGTAAGCAAATAAAAAAATTAACACTAAAACTCTTAATAGGGTTGACTCTGGAAAAGTAATTAGATTTGTGAAAGGATGCCCTGGCTGGTGTGGCTCAGTGGATTGAGTGATGGCCTGCAAATCAAAGGGTCACTGAATCTACTGCTAGTCAGTGCACAGGCCTGGGTTGTGGGCCAGGTCCCCAGTAAGGGATGCTCAAGAGGCAACCACACATTGACGTTTCTCTCCCTTTCTTTCTCCCACTCTTCCCCTCTCTCTAAATATAAATAAATAAAGAAAATTTTAAAAAAAGAATTGTGAAAGGCTATGTGAGGGAGAGAACTTCTTTTTTTAAAATTTTATTTGTTTTTGTTATTTTTTAGCACTTGAATTTCTTTATCTTCCATATTTTATAAGATTAGCTTGCTAATTTTGAGTGCTGGATCCTCTGCTTTCTCATTCATACCCTCTAATATTGGTCATTATGCCAGAGTGTACATTAACAACTAAATGCTGATCCCTTCTTATTACTTTCCAGTTTTCAAAATAGTGGCTTGGTTTTCTAGTATTCAAAGATGACCAATGTTAGCCCTTTTGGGTAATATTTATGAACTCAAGGATTTAAACATATTTCATGTGTTTCAACCCATTGCCTTTATTATCTTACCAATGCACACATTGTCTTATCTTTTTTTTAAAGATATTATTTATTGATTTTCAGAGAGAGGAGAAGGAAGGGAGAAAGAGCAATGTATGGTTGCCTCTCACATGGCCCTCACTGGGGACCTGGCCTGCAACCCAGGCATGTGCCCTGACTGGGAATCGAACCGGGACCCTCTGGTTCCCAGCCTGCGCTCAATCCACTGAACTACACCAGCCGGGCCACATTGTCTTATCTTAAGCCACTATAAGCTTATTCAAGTTGGGTCCTGAGTTCATATTATGCTCATAATATAATTTGATAGCTTCTTTTATTTCTGGAATGATACAGTTCTTCAAGAACACATTTTACATTTCCTCCCCCAACTGGGAATCATCTATTTTTCCAAAGAGCTCTGGCTCTTGTTAATGGGCAATTGATGTGATGGTTGGTCATTGCTGTTGGGTTGATAATTTTTTCTAGATCATTTCTATGGATGGATATTGATATATTCTAAAGGCGTCTTTAAAAGCATGAACTTGCAATAGAACCTACTTTCTAGCTAACATTGTTAGATACCTTGGATATTTTAAAAAGTGTAGAGAAAACACTGTCACTGGTCTTCAGTAAATTTGCAGTTTAATTGCAGTTTACTGATTTTGTCTAAGAATAAAAACATATTGAGTACCTACCATGTTCTCAATTAATCCCTGAGTTTATCATCTTCTTTCCATACCACTCCTGACTTCTCTTTATCTTTGCTGGGTTCAGATGATTATACTTAGTTAACTATTGGGACCTTAACGTAATCTGTTTAGAAAAATAATTAATGAGGAGAAAGTGGCAGACTGGACAGACTGAAGGAGTTTTTTCGTTGTTTTTTTCCTTAATCCCTTCACATTTTCCAGGCTGGAGTTTTGTTGCCATCTGCCTCTTAGAAGAAATTGTAACAAAGGTTCTCTGTTTAGAATTCTTTTTTTTCTTTCTGAATTTTTATCTGCTTGGGTGTTTGAATTATTCAAGTGGAGAAATTTTGGATTATTAATTCTGCCTTTTATTTCAATTACTGCCTATTTAGAATCTCTTCTTTCCAGCATTTCTAAGCCTTTCACCCCCAGTTATTGAATTAAAACTTAGAATCCATGAAATCTGAATTACATTAAACTACCCCCCCAAAAGCAAACTTCTTCAATTTGCATACAAGTCAATTGACTTAAAAAATGTAAAACTTTCCAATACTTTTTATGAACCTGGGTTAAGTCTGGGTTTTTTCAGGATATAGCTTTCAAATTAAGCAATGTTTCACGAAACATGACATTTTGCTTCCTTGGGTGTTTGCAGGCAAACTTATTTAAACATTCCAAATCTGGAACAAAACCATTCAGTGTTTCAGTTGGCCCCTCCAAAGTTGGGTTGGGGGAAGTCTTAAAAATCAATTCAAATTATCCTGCTTTGTTAAATTTCACCTGTTTGCAGGTTTCTGATGGCTTTCATCCCAACCTTTCACCCAGTCCAGGTTTATTTGAAAACCAGACCTCATTGGCTTTAGAATTGATCTGGGCTTGTTAACAAATGAATCCCACTCACAGCCCAGGTTAGTCCAAAACTCATCTCTAGAAATCTCCTATTTTTCTCCTGGGAGAGAAGGATCTGGCTGTATTTTGAGGCATAGAACTGATTTCAAGAGTTTTAGATTTAATAGTCTATTTGAATTTTTATAAATATTTCCATCCTTAATTTAAAAATGTGTTTTTCTAGCAAAAGAGAGTCCAATACTGAATATAAGCCATGGCAGAAATCTTCTTGTTTCCAAATCTCTCTCTTCATCTTCCCAGGTCTGGGACTTAATCACCCTTAACTACATCCTCTGACATTTGTGATCCATACCTCTTCACACTCTCTTCACATAATTGGAAGAAGTTATTTTTTTCTCTTACTATGCCAGTTTATCTCTTTTTTTTAGCCGTACCTTTTGTAGATTCACTTCTTCCATGAAACCTTCCAATCAAAATCAATGAAACGCCAAAAAGTAAAAACATCAGCTCACAAATATATAACAGTCAGGGTTTTCTTCATTGGGTGAATCAGCCCTGGTCTTGGTTGCAGTTGTCTGAGCAGTAAGGTTGTAAGGCTCACACTATCAAACAGCACACACATGGATTTGACTCTTCACACCAAATTGCAGACTTCCTGCCTCAGAAATGATGAGGATAATGATTTCATTCATTTACTTCCCAGGAACTTATTACTTGGAATACAATCAGCTGAATTCAGACAATGCATTAACTGTTTGCTTTTAAAAACATTCAGTTGTTTATTTTAAAAACAATGTACTGAATTTTGTCCATTAATATATGGCTTATGTTAACATTTTCTTCCCCAACAAGAAGACTATGTGTGTCGACACCTCTTATAGTTTCTGGGAATTCACTTCAATAGGGAGAATAACAACCAGCAGCAACATACCGTATTACACAATTTCTTTCAATTCCTCTCAGGCAACCACTTTTCAACCACTACACTTTGTTCCAGAGTCCACGCATGACCAATTTTATATTTTTCCAAAGTAAAAGTTGTTTTCTTCAGGTCTTTTCTTTCCACTAGGAAGTCATGTTTTCCCTGTGAATAGAACTTAAACCCCAATTGTTCAATTCTAAATTCAAAATCCACAGAACTTGGTCTAAAGTAAATAAAACACATTCATTCTCTTGTTCCTAATTGCTTGAAATTCTATCCAGGCTTTCTAAAATTTGACTGAGCCTTACCAACATTTTCTACGAACCACACATGGATTTGGAGTTTATAGACAAACCCCAAACCTCCAGAAATAAACCCTGCATCAAAAAAGTTTCATTTGGTTTCAGGTTTCAATATAAAAATTCAATATAACTTTATAAGAAAGGACTAAGCAGCAGTAGATGGGGGCACCTCTGTGCCAGTGACAAATCATGCTTATGTATCTTTACGTACCAGTACTCACTTACGTCTTTAGTCTTAAATGAAGTGCACTCTATGTCTTGCAGTCAATACATCTATGCACATTTCATTTGTAGCTAAAATTCCAATACTGATTAAACATCTTGAAATTACACAAAAGAGTATACTAGGGAACAACATTACATGGATATAGATGTATTCTAAACCATTGTTGAATAATATTAAGGCTTGCAGAACAAATGATATAGATGCTGATTGTTAAATTTTAATCTATTAACTTCTCAAAAACATAGAATCACAGAAAAGACTTCAGGGATTTTTTTTTTTTTTTTAACCATGGTACTTCTTCTACAGGTAGGAATGAACTATTACCAGATCCAAATGATTTCTGCCATAAAGAGATCTGGCCCATGCAGATCTTCCCTGGTTCTTCTCTCCTACTTTCTCCTCTCATTGGCAAAGACACAGATGTCAGGACTCAGAGAATGGTAGAGTCAAAAGACAGAAGGAGCTATAGAACACGGAGGAAATTTGCTGCTGATCAGGAACACCCATATTTAACTTACATTATCAAGAAAAATATGTAAGATTAAGCCATGGACATTTGGGAATTTATTTGTTACAGATGCTAGCATTATTCTTACTAATACAAGACATATTTTATACTTATCTTCTATGTGGACTGTTTTTATCAAAATTAAAAATATTAAGATATTAAAAATAATTTTAGATTTATAAGTAAAAAGTTTAATATATTTAGGAGTGTCTTAGTATTGCATCATATGAAATAATACAACTATGAGAATGATCTTATAGAATGTACACTATCTTTAGATTTCCTAGTTCAGGCTATATAATTTAAATGATTTAAATAATTGTTCCTTTCTTGTAAAGAGACTGGAAAAAATACAAAAGAGAACCTGAGAAGTTTTGGCTTAGATGAAAAAAATGAGAAAAACAATTTTTAAAGCCCTCCACTTCCTCGATCACTGGCTTTGAAATCTTGGCACAGTGTTTTTCTTTCTTTTGCTGAGTGAGCTGAGTAAGTTTGGGATGAGGGATGATGGGAAGGCATAAGGTATGAATAAAAGGCCTCAGGGAACTTTAGATGGAAAAACTTGGACCCACATTTCTGTTTAATGTGCATAAACTATGTAAGGCATCCAGGATCAAAATGTCCTGAGCAGCCTAGAAAGATGATAATGACTATTTTAGGTTTTTTATTGGTATCAAGGAAAGAAAAAATTGGGAGAAAATCTTAAAAAATTTTTCATGGAGTTTTGACAATCTTAGTGTCTCTTTTTGATCTGGAAAATAAAAAAAAATATTAGTTGATTAAAAAAACTAAACTCCTGCCAACAAAAAGCAGATTATTAAATATTACCAAAATGAATGGTTTAAAAAATTATCATAAACCTGTCAGTTAACACTTGAGCTCAATTAAATGGGGACAAATGACTTTCAACAAGACACATGCTTTTGTGAATACTTAAGTACTAAATAACTATTTAGCTTCTGTGAGATGTACCCAAAGAGAATAGAACCATTGAGGTGGTAGTCACATTGGCTATTTGGTGAAATCTGTTTTTCTCTTTGTATACTACCCTCTCCTCCCCTTCTTCTATAACTCTGCTCTTCCCAGAGCAATGTCTGGTAACATCCTCATGAAAATGTTTGCCTTGAGTGAGGAGAGCTAATTAACTACTTTGGACAGAACTTTCTAGTTAGTTGTCTCTGGTATGTCTTCTCCTAGGGCCTCTTCTCAGCTTCAATGTTCAGGGTACAGGCACTCTTTGACCTCTGCAGGCAGAGTTAATCTCTCATACCTCTGCTTGTAAAGCATTTGATTGATATCTCTGTTATGTACACACTCATATGTATGTGCTGATATTGACCAGAGGGTTGAGTACAAAACCAAGATGTGACGATGACTCAGAGATGACTCAGTAGGTGGAATTCAGCTGAGCTGGGGACCAACAGTGGTACTGCCTGGAAAGCAAATGACAACGCAGTACCACTCTCTGTAAACGAGAGTCCAGAGAATGCCCAGAGCTGGAGGAGCTGTCATGGTAACAGAGTCAGGTCAGGAAGGAAATTCATAAACCTGAAGTTGCATCAGCTGTATAAAAAAAAAGTATGCATGGGACCTAGATATAGCTTTAGCTGGCATTTTCCATTTGTTTCATCTCTGGGAGGTCCTTGGATTATATCTGTCGTCTTTGCTAGCCTGAGGACAGATGAGCCTCTTCTGTATTTTATTCATCTGAATTCAGGTTCCCAACAACAGAGTGTTAAATGAGTTAGACAAATTCTGGAAGATATCTTTCACCTTATTTCAAGGTGATAAACTTAGGGGTTCATCAATGCTCCTAAACATGTTAGAGAGTATGGACACAACTCCAGTACTTTAGTTAGAATGTGGGGCAATTTTGTGTCTACCAATCTTACTTTTAAGTCCAGGGACCTGGTCATACCTTCCATGTCCTGTATCTGATTTATTAGTGAAGGCTCCGGTATGTCAGTGAATATAACTAAGTCAGAGGTGGATTAAACACATAGAAAACAGGAATCTTAATTTCATGACCTCTCTTTGTGTGCAGAGCAATGAGTGAACTGGACAAGGAGCCAGAATTAATGTCTTCTATACACAAGATGATTTCACTGCATAGTGATCTCAGGACTATGTTGTTGAAAGTATGGATGGGGTACTTTGAGGTGAAGTTCAGGATCACACAATCCTGCTTTTCAATGAATGACCTTGGCCCATTATCCTTTAGTAATTTCCAGATGCTCTATTGCATGTGGGTATTAAGACAGTGATGTTCTAACATTGGCAGTGGGTTTAATTACAGCTTTAGTCAAATCTAAATAAAGCAAACTTTTACCATGCCTATAAAAACTCTAGTCATTTGGCTTTAGCCTTAATAAAAGTTTGTTTAAAAAAATACACACACATTTATTTCGCATCTGGAATGTATACCACATTTATATCTGACAGTGGCAAAGAAACATGTTCAAAGAACTGAAAGACACAGTTTAAGTGTAAAGCAGCATTTTTAAGCCAGTGATAAAACCCATTAATGGAGGGTGAAATTAATTCAATAGACCATGATCAACATTAAAAAGGAAAAAAATGAAACAGTATAGGACAGAAGAATAAATAGAATACCTCATATATAGTAGGGAGAAGTACTGTTTTCCAAAGCATTTTTTCCACTGGATACATGTGTGTATTGGGTCATGATATAAAAAAATATTCCTGACTGTGTGACATAATCCAAAGAATTTCAGAGCCACCACTTTCAGGGGTTTCACTGTAGAAACACTGGAATTTACATGATAATCCTTTGGGAACCCGACACCCCTCTCCCATTGTAGGTTTTATTTTTGAATTGCTTAAGAAGAAGAAATTTTTAAATGTCAGAAAAATGGAGACAAAAGCCTGTGCAATTGTTGGTTTTCACAATTCCAATGTAATATTATCTCATAAAAATAAAACTTTTAATTTTAAACTAAAAGCAAAAATAATTTTCTCTGGCCCGACTGGTGTAGCTCAGTGGTTTGAGCATGGGCTGGGAACCGAAATGTCCCGGTTCGATTCCCAGTCGGGGCACATGCCTGGGTTGCAGTCCAGGTCCCCAGTGAGGGCCATGTGAGAGGCAACCATACATTGCTGTTTCTCTCCCTCTCTTTCTCCCTCCCTTCCCTTCTCTCTAAAAATAAATAAATAAAATCTTTAAAAAAAATAATTTTCTCTCAAATGTGAGAAATGCACAAATGACATTTTGCACATGTGAAAAATCTTGAAGTTCATCTTTCGAGCTTCTGATTTAATAGAAATCAATCTTCCATAAAATTATCTATCAACATACATCTGAATAGATATACTGTTGGTCCTCTGCATTCTTTGTAGTGATTTTAAGCTTAGTTTAAGTAAAAAAAAAAAAATTGCTCTCAATATATAACAGTCTTCAAAAGGTAATAGAAAAAAGTTAATAGATACATAGAAATTTACATAAACAGAAAAACCTCTAAAATATGTAATAAATATTTTCATTACAAATATATACATGACCTTAATGGCCAAAGAGTGTATAAAAAATATTAGCTAATTTTATACTTTCAAATCATAGGATAAACGTCACTCACTGGTTATGTTTGCTTTATTTCAAATAAGCGAATATATTTAATTTTATTATATTCAGATATTTTTACTGGGATTGATGATTCTGCTTAATTAAAGTGTTTTTTAGCATTGGAGTCTCCCTCTCACTAGTTTTGTTATAGTTTTGACTGCATTTTACTTTCATGTGAATAAAATTTAAAAGGAAAAAATATAAAAAGACAGAATTACAAATAGATTTAAAAGTTTAATTTTTTCCCACTCAGAAAAAAGACAGGGCATATTTACATGTTTTAATTGGGTGACTATCTTAGTCTTCTCATTCTCCATGGGAGAGGGAAAGAATTGCAAATGAACCCAGATGGTGGAATTTTCTTTCTAAACAAGGCCGCCAAATATTTGTAAGTTTTACATGTTTACGTTTAGCTTTTGCTGATGAAGCATATCCACTGAATTTCACCAGAAGTTCCAGTAAAAATATATAGACTACAGTCAGCAGTATCAGGTGAGGCATTTGTGCAGATCTCGCGGGTTGCAGGCTCTCTGCTATGTGTGCCTCATTAACTTTTTGAGGCCACTTGATAGAACAGTGAGAATAGACTGCGGCCATCTGACAGGTGGTGCCAATGTTTAAACATGAAACTTGATGGAACAGGTTTTTGGGCATATTCAGTTGAGATCTTAAAAAATTTAATACATAGGGTGCTATGTATAAGGTTTTGAGGCCTATGGTATCCAGAAAGCTTTGTCTTTTAGTCTCTTTACTAAAAATATACAATGACCAATCTTTAAATATGAACCATTTTGACAGAGAAAAAAGCAGGATAATGAGCATTTTGAGTTTATACAGTACAAAAAACTCAGAAATTTTTATGACATCTCTATAATAATAGTATAACACATGAAATTATGTACACTACAGAATACTTGATAATGACAAATAACTATGTTACTGGCTTATGTCTTTACTATACCAAACTGTTTATCATTATTTTACAGTAGACTCTTTCTACTTCTATAAAACATATTTTCTATACAGCTGTAGGCAATGGTATGCTGGCAGCAGCCTCATACATCTCCTATTTACTGCGTCTCTGCATCTTTTTCTCTTGAATTTGCTTTAATCTTGTGTTTTGTGCTATGACACGCTGTACGGGTTTGTCGCGTAGGAGGAGCAGGCTAGACCACAGAGCCTGGGTGTTGTAGGTAGCAGGCTGATCCATCTAGGTTTATGTATGCTCATTCTATGGTTCTATGATGTTCACACAAGAAGGGAAGGAAATTGCCTTAAGATGCATTACTTAGAATGTATCCCTGTCATTAAACACTGTATGATTGCATTTATAAGCACCCCAAATGGCTGTGATGCAGGTGGCTCAATGAAGCTCTACAAGGGATCCATCTCAATTCACCTGGAATGGGGATTAGACAGGAATTCATGACCAATTTCCAGCCCATAATAAAGGGTGCATTTGCTTAGTTCCTGTGCTCCATATTCCTCATGATCCTAATGGGGATACCCAAGCACGTTAGAAGGATTCAAGAACTTGGAGTCCAGCTTGACCCTCTTGTTAGAAGGTAAATGAATCCTGAAATTAACACAGGTCAGAGAACTAGGAGAATGAGCCTACATTCTCCCCTGTCACCCACCTCCACTGGGTGAACCCTGAGAGAATTCAACAGTCTCTGGTGGAGAGTACATGACACACCATCATACAACTGCAAAACAACATTGTCCAAATATAAGGAAGAATTTTTTTTAAGTCTATCCTCTAAGAAGAAAATAAAGTAGGTATATTCCCTCTTTTTACCCTCTTCTCTTATTTGGAAGCTTTATGAGCCTGCAGCGTGAGAAATCTGGGTTGCTCAGAAGTGTAAGTGGACTGTCAAATTGGAGGATCCTTAAAGAGGCTACGTATGGATGGAGGTATTTCAGTTTGGAGCATTCCATTTGATTCTGGAGTGTTGAGAAAGGCATAAGAACCAAGTCCAGAGAAAAAATAGAATATTTTAGGCTTGCAATCTGATCTCATTATAAGAAGAGAGGTATCGAAATAAGTACTTTTCTGGTGAGGACTTCCGCCAAGATGGCGGTGTAGGTGGACGCATTCACCACCCGCACATCCAGAGTGTCTAAACAACAAACGCAGTAGCGAAAAATCAAACAACCAGAATGCACAGAATTGAACTCAAGGGAAGTCCGACACCCAGGAGGTAGGAGAAGATGAACATCCAGGCTGGTAAGCGGGGCAGTACCGGACGGAGGAACGGAGTGAGAGGCAGCTCTCACGGAGGGACTCACGCCGCCAGTGCCTGAACAGGGCGTGGCCCCAAACAACGGGTGAATCCCGAAAGCCGGTGATGCTGCCGGAGAGAGGCCAGGGCTGAGCCGGCAGAACCGAGTCTGGCAGAAAAGGTGGTGGGGAACTGGGGAGCAGAGGAGTGACGGGAGCCCGCGGTGATCGGAGGTCACCATTGCTTCCTCCCAGGCCCCGCCCCCAGAGGCAACGTCATCCAAAAAGCGACCCAGGTTACAGGTACCTGCCAGCTGACAAGTACTCTGAGATAAAAAGAATGAAAATGGCCAAAATGAAAGATCAGAACAAATCACAACTAACAGATGACGACATAGTCAACCTATCAGATGCGCGGTTTAAAATGCTTGTAATCAAAATGCTAACAAAACTGGAAGATAGGTGGACGCAAATAGTTGAACAGATGAAGAATATGATAAGGATAATGGAGGAAGATTTACAGGGAACCAACAGGAAAAAAAAGGAGGTTGGATCTCAAACCAATGGGGTGGACCAGAAGGGAGAAACAAGAATTCAAAAAAATGAGGAGGGACTCAGGAACCTCAGAGACATTTGTAAACGACCCAACATCCGGATCATAGGGCTGCCAGAAGGACAAGAGGAACACCAAGAAATTGAACATATTTTTGAACAGATAATGAACGAGAACTTCCCAGATCTGGCAAAGGAAATAGGCTTCCTGGAAATCCAAGAAGCTCAGAGAACCCCAAAGAAGTGGGACCCAAAGAGGAACACACCAAGGCACATCATAATGACATTACCCAAGATTAAGAATAAGGAGAAAATCTTGCAAGCAGCAAGAGAAAAGGAGACAGTTACCTACAAAGGAATACCCATAAGACTGTCAGCAGATTTCTCAAAGGAGACCCTCCAAGCAAGAAGGGGCTGGAGAGAGATATTTCAAATCATGAAAAGCAAGGGCCTACAACCAAGAATAATCTATCCAGCAAAACTTTCATTTAGAGTGGAAGGGCAGATAAAGTGCTTCTCAGATAAGGTCAAGTTCAAGGAGTACATCATCATGCAGCCTCTACTATATGAAATGTTAAAAAGTTTCGTATGAGGACTCAGGAGCGAAGGCACCGAGG
>PVJI01014624.1:0-43578 GCA_004026765.1 Micronycteris hirsuta
CTATTATTATGAGTGAGAAAGGAATAGAAAAGTAATTAATCCAAAGAGTAAGAGAATTAACCAAGAACACAAATTTTAATCATATTTTCATTATATTTTCACTGTGTATCTTTTCTTAACTTTTTGTTTTAAACATGTTATACCATTTCTTTACTCTGGTGATAGTTTCTTCTTATATTCTAGGAAGGTTTGATCTTTATAGGTATAAATGGTGAATGGGATAAATCAATGTTATAGACAGCTGAAGTAAAACTATCAGTATTTTGAAAGATTCGGTTTCATGTAATGATTTTTGAGGGGATAAAACACAGAAACTCTGCAAATTAATACTATAATCTTTGCCTAAAATATCAGAGGAGTCAAAATTATAAAATCATTGTTTTAGAGGCCATAGCTCATATCCTACTGTCATGGCTCAGTACATATGCCTGCCTCTATTACTCTTCTCTTGGAATCATGTTTTATTCTTCATCCATTAAAATCACCTTTTGGCATACAGAATTCATAAAAGTAAACTGCATGATAATGGAAAATAAACAACTGATCATATACCATAACTTGTATCTTCTACACTTATTTCTTATATACCTGGAAAGATTTTTTTCCTCTATTGCTAGGAACTATATGACCAAGTCCCAGTTATATAGCCTGCAAAAGTAGTAAGAAGTCCAAAGAAGAAAGTATTTGATATACTCCTATGTTTTTCTCTTATATAGTTATTTTTCCACATCATCACTTGCAGGATAGAAAAAGACTTATCTCAATTTTACATAGAACCATAATTATTATCAAAACAACAACCCAAGTGGCTATTCATGAAGTCAAACCAAGATCAGGAAACATGAACTACTAACTAGAGGGCCTTCTTCTGAAGACACTAGGAGATGTTTTCCAAAGGAGACTAATGAGAGCAGAGAAATTGTACTGAAATATCTTGACAGAGGGAAAGCAATATAGGAAACACTCTCCTGCCTGGAAAGAAAACTCATGTACTTTATGAGTTAGTCCAATGGATGAAGAGATTTAAAGAAAGGGAAATACGTGGACAAGGTTCTACCATTAGAAGTAATATTCCTCTGTTTGAATTGTACCCAAGGTTCCTTCTGCATAATAGACCAGCAGGGATTCTGATAATAGCTAGGCCAATGTTCATATTTTGCAGATGAGTGTATCACACAAATAATCTATACCAAAATAGCAACTAAAGCTCAAGTCTCCTAGCCCTGTTTCATGGGTTTTTTTTTTTTAATGTACTTACGAGAGCTGTCTTTTTTTCACTTTTCCTTAAATAAATCAAGCTAAAATAAAATTGTCAAAGTTTAAATGATCCCCAGTGTGGACAGGAAGTAAATAAAAAGTAACAACCTCAGTTTTCCCATTAGCCTCAAACAATTAGCCTCATGTTTATGTTTATGTTCCACAAGCCACTCCATGGGGATCTGTCCCACCTACTGGTCTCCTGCTTCCCTACTTGAAGTGCTTACGCTAAATTCCCATACAAGCCGCAAAATATAGAAGGTGCCAAACCTGCAGTCCTCACTGAGTTGACAGACACAGATATGGAGACAATGCCTCTCTTATCTCTGGGTCACTATTTGTCACCTTGCCTACAGTCTCACAACTAGCTAATTCATTCAGCTCCTGCCTGCAGCCCTTCTCTAGAGGAGTCAGGCCTAACTGACAGGCTGAAGAACTAGGTAAAAGTTAGAATGAGAGACAGTACAGACCTAGCTAACAGAGGTGGACATATTAATGGGCAAAACAGAAATAGCCAGATGTATACACCTCTAGGCAAAGCTCTCAACATTTTGTGAAGAACCCATAAGCAAACAACTGAAATTATTTTCTTTCATATCCCTGTCTACTTGAGGATAGAATTAACAGACTTTCTTCTTTGCTAGCTGACAGAAAATGCCCCCCAAAATTGCAAACAAAATTCACAGGGAACATCCCAGGCTACAGTTTTTTTCTGTCCTCTCTCCTTGCCTTGGAAAACTTGGTTTTGACTCTGTTCCTTAACTAAGTCAACCAACTTGGCTATTATATTCAGAAACAAATGGCTATTTATATTTTGCCCAGTGGATAAGATACTGAAGTCTTAATGAAACAGAAAAGCTGGCGTTTGTGCTGCCTGTCACCTACCAGACCCAATAAGCAGAGCCAAGGATTGAATCTTTATGGGCGCTTTAATCAGATGGCCGGCAATCTGAGAAGACGGCAGGTTATGTGCCCTAGCAGACCATCTTAAATTACATTTTAAACGGACCCTTTTTTATAAGGAGAAGAAAAGTATAGGTAAGGGGTTTGGAATTCAGGGAAAACATTAATCAGATAAAAGCTGCAGCATTCTTTCAACTGTGTCCTGGGAGGTGGTCTTTATCCTGGAGTACAATGGCTCAGATACCACCTTGATTGTTTATGGTCTCTTCAGGAGCACAAAGGTCAATCACTTGTATTCTCCTGGAGTCAAGGTGGGTCATACCTTCAGTTCCTGGAGTAACAGCTTTGTACATGCATTGATTACTAAGCTTATTAGCTGTTACCTAAACTAAAATTTTCTAACTCTTGAGTCCCCATCATTATAAGAAGGGGACTGCCTTAATCAAATACCTACTTTAAATAACTTGGGATGGCCTAGAGAAGCAAAGAAGTAAATATGCCTGCCTGTAAGAAGGAAGTTGCCCATGGGAGAAATCAAATGATAGTCCAAACTAGGTTAGTAAACAATGAGAGCAATAGAATTTGGTCATCAATTAAATCCAGAGGTATAGAAGGAAAAAAGCTAGGATTATTTCTAGGATGCTATCTTGGACAGATGCATAAAGGATAAGGCCATCCATTAAAGTAAGAAATAAGGTTACAGGAGGAGAAATGGCAAGATCAGTTTTGAACATCATGAGCTTGAGAGTCCCGAGGGAGACTCAGGTAAGCTTTACTATAAGCAAATAAATACATATATATCTAAATTTCAAAAAAAAAAGAAAAAGATCAGGACTTCAGTCATTGGTATATAGGTAGTTCACTTAACTGGTTAAAAGTTCAGGCTCTGACCCTGGCCAGGTGGCTCAGTTGGTTGGAGCCACCATACACCAAAAGATTGCAGGTTTGATTCCTGGTTGCAGCACATACCTAGGTTGCAGGTTCAATCCCCAGTTGGTATGTGTACAGGAGGCAACCAATCTCTCTCTCTGTCTCTCTCTCTCATTCCCTTTCTTTCTCTCCAAAACCAATAAAAACATATCCCTGGGTGAGGATTTAAAAAAATAAATTAAAAAAAAAAGTTCAGGCTCCGGAGCCAGATGCTGTCTAGGCAGTTTCTCAGCTTTGTCATTATTTTGTTGTGTACCTTGGTCAACTTACTCAGTATCTATCTGCCTCTGTTTTCCTCATCTCAGAATTATAGATGACAGTACCTACTTTAACATTGTTGTGGAAATTGAGTTGATACCTGAAACATGCTTAGAGTGGTGCCTAGCATACAATAAGCATTCAATCAATGTTTGCCATTATGAATGAAGCTATAGGTATGACTGAAATGAGAGGGTAGAGAATGAAAACCACAGAGAGAATATTGAGAAAATGTACATTTAAAAATTCTGCCCACAGTCACCTAACAAAAATATGGTGAAAATAAGATTGGAAACCTGATTCTGTCTTCAAGTCTATGCTCTTGAAAAGAAGAGAGTGCTACCAAAATTTCAAAGTTCAAGTGAAATGAGAAATGATATATTAATATATTCATTGATTTTATAACTTGACATTTGTGGTCCTGGAAACAATTTCTGTGGTGAGATGATGATATAAACAATTTGTGGGATGGCCTATAAATGAATGTATTTTAATGAATTGGACACAATAAAGGAAGCTAGATTACTGAACTACTTTCACTGCTGCTATGAGAAAGCCAAGCTTGATTTCTAAACAAATTCCTTACATTTTTCTCATTCCTAAGTGCTCTGGGGTATAGGAATTCTGGGATGAGGGTTGGAAAAACAGTCTGCAGGAGGCAATTTCTGAGAATTAAGCAGAGATCAGATCTTGTAGCACCTTCTTTAACTGTGGTAAAAAAAAAAAAAACAAAAAACCCATAATTTAAAGTTTATCATCTCATCCATTTTAAAGTGCACAGTTCAGTAAAGTATATTCACATTATTACACAACTCCAGAAATTTTTCATATCGTCCAACTGAATCTTTATACCCATTAAACAAAAATTCCCTATTTCCTCCTCTGCTATGACATAGCTACAACAATTCTGCCTCTGATTCTATTTAATTTGACTACTCATATGAATGGAATCAAAAAGTATTTCTCTTTTTGTGACTGGCTTATTTTAATTAGTGTAATGACAAGAGACAACATCCATTTATGATAAAAAACACTCAATAAAATAGGTATAGAAGGAAAGTACCAACATAATAAAGGCCATATATGACAAGCCCTCACCTAAAACTGTACTCAATGGTTACAAAAAAAGGAAATTGAAAGCTTTTCCTCTAAGATTAGGAACAAGACAAGGATGCCCACTCTTGCCACTGTTTTTCAATATGGTACTAGAAGCCCTAGCCAGAGCAATTAGACAAGAAAAAGAAATAAAAGGCATACAAATGGGGAGTGGAGAAGTAAAACTGTCATTATTTGCAGATGACATGATTATATACATAAAAAACCCTAAAAACTCCACACGAAAAAACTATTAGAAACAACAAAAACAAACACAATGAAGTTCACATTCTTATATACTAACAATGAAGCATCAGAAAGAGAAATAATCCCATTTACAATTGCAAAAATAGAATAAAATACCTAGGAATAAACTTAAAAGAGGTGAAGAACCTGTACACTTAAAATTACAAGAAAATGAAGAAGATGCAATAAAATGGAAATATATTCCATGTTCATGGTTTGGAAGAATTAACATTGTTAAAATGATCATATTACCTAAAGCAATATACAGATTTAATGTACTCTATATCAAAATCCTAATGGCACTTTTCACAGAAAGAGAACAAAAAACCCTCAAACTGTACAGAACCAAAAAAGATCCCTAGCAGGCCAAAGCAATCCTGAGACAAAAGAACAAAGCAGAGGCATTACATTCCCAGACTTCAAACCATATTACAAAACTACAGTAACCAAATCAGTATGATAATTTTCAGAAAAAAGAAAACACATACCAATGGAACAGAATTGAGAGCCCAGAAATAATCCCACAAATATATGGGCAAACAGTTTTTGACAAAGGAGCCAAAAACATACAATGGATGGAAGATAGCCTCCTCAATAAGTGGTGCTGGGAAAATTGGAAAGCTACATGCACAAGAATAAAATTAGACTGCTGTCGGACAACATATACAATTAACTCAAAATGGATTAAAGACTTGAATATAAGACCTTAAACAATAAATTACACAGAAGAAAGTACAGGCAATAAACTTATGGGCCTTGGTCTCAGAAAGGTTTTTGTAAACTTGACCCCAAAGACAAGGAAAGTAAAAGCAAAAATAAATGAATGGGACAACAAACTAAAAAGCTTCTGTACTGCAAAAGAAACCATCAGCAAAACAAAATGGCAACATATCAAATGGGGAAATATATTTGCAAACAGCATCTCCAATAAGGGGCTAATATCTGAAATATATTAAAAAACTCAAACACTTCAACAACAAAAACATAAACAATCTGATTAAAAGATGGAGAGAGGGCCTGAACAGACACATTTCCAAGGAAGACATACAGATAGCCAACATGTATATGGAAAGATTTTCAACATTTCTGGTTATAAGGAAAAATGCAAATCAAAACCACAATAAGATACACTTTACATCAGTTACAATGGCTATTATCAATAAGAAAAAAAGTAACAATAATCCAAGATGGTGGCAGGGTAGGTGGATGTTACATTCATCTCCTCCCAGGACCAAACTGGAATTATAACTAAAATATAGAACAATTAACCTGAATAATCAACTGAAGACTAGTTGAACAGAAGTCTTATAACCAAGAATTTACAGAAGAAGCCACATTGAGGTTGGTAGGAAGGACATATATGTGAAAAGGGCTGGCCTTGCTCCCATGGGTGGCAGCTGAGATTCTGGAGGGATATCTCAGCTGCAAAGGCTCCCCCTGAGGAGCTGGGGTCTCAATCCCACACCAGGCTCCCCAGCCCAGAGCGACAGAGCTGGGAATAGGCACACATATAAGATCTGATTGTGAAAATCAGTGGGGATTCTCTGTCAGGGAGAGATAGGGGTCTGCCAGAGATACGGGTGCCCTCTTAAAGGGCCAAAGCACAAAGTCTCATTTGCAGACACATGAATGAGAATCTCAAAGCACGATCTCATTTACTCTGTGATTTAGCAGAGGAAAAGCAGAGTGGACTACAACTGTATGAGGAGAGGTTGGGGTTTGTGGCTCTGAGGTGAGAGCTGAAGGGACAGCTGCCAGGACCCCTGTGCTGAGTTCTTCTCCCACACCACAAACACTATCTTTCTTGGATGGAGCACTCCCCTCCTTAACCCCATCACGTGGGGAAATGCAATAGCCCCACACTCTGGACTCCCTGTCACCCCACCCTGCAGAGCTCATGCCCTACTGAGGAGTCAGCTGCCTGGGCTGGGGTGTAGAGGTCTGGGCAAACTCAAGAGGTGTCAGTGACTGAGTGGTATAGTTTTCAGGTGGGGCCACTCCTACTTTCCTGTGAACCTGACTGGCACCTCCCCATCACATTAGATCAGTTAGCCCCACCCTCTGGGCTCTTGGCAGCACCACCTTTCTGACGCCTGGTGGCCCTGCCCTGCCAAGTTCTAGGCAGAAACTGGGATGGACTGAGTTGTGTGGCTCTGAAATGGGGGCCACTACTCCCACCTCCCCCCAAGCCTGACCAGCACCTCCCCATCATGGGAGATCCACTAGCCCCATCCTTCCCACTCTCAGTGACCCAAGCCTGCTGAGCTCAGCTTCTTTATAGGCTGAGTTGTGTGACTGCAAGACACGGGTCATTTCTCCCTCACACAACTGACCAATACAGAGCCCTCTGTTTATGTGGCCAAATCTTAGTCTGTTCAGGCCTGATAAACTTTGCTGGCCTTACCCTGATGACTCCCTGAGACCCTACACCAACACAAAGGTCTGCAGGCACCCAGCAGGTAGCAGCTAGGTTTGGTATATCCTAGGACATTTCCTGAGTGGTCACAACCCAGCATTGGCACTGAGTTTGAAGCTGTATTAAATGGGTAAAAGCCACTCGCCCCTACCTGATGACTCATTGAGAACCAACCTCATGCAACCTGAGTACCACCAGAGACTCTTTCAGTGACTGAGCCAAACAGGCAGCTGGGGGTGGAAGCAGGTGGCAGCAGATCTTGGGTTGTGTTGGGACTTTTGCTTACCTGCCCCCAGGCCCAAGGCTGGTAAAAGCCAGCTTTGGTATGCTGCTTGGTCCCTCCTGCATATACCCAGGACCAGCAGAGGCAGCCACAAACTACGGATCACTTTGAAGCTCCAAACAGATTGCCCAGGGCTACTCACAGGCAGTGTCTTTCATGCACTGGCCTGCACCAAAGTCCCTCCAAAGAAGCACCAGACCACCACACCAAGTGGCCAGCTTCAGACAACATCAGAGCCGAATTTAATTAACTTCACAAGTGATATATCCAATGGGAGACCTCAGCAGGCACCAGCCCCCTGCTGAGGCGAATTCCAATTCATATGTTCAGCAGCTGCACAGCTTTTCGTACAGTGTGGTACGTGTTGATCCTCACAGCCAGCGAGCCTCAGGGTCAACCACACACACCTGACTGGGACAACAGCAATCAAGACTCAATTACAACAGAAAGGCATGCATAACCCACACACGGGACATTCATAGAGCACCCAGCTCAGGTGATCAAAGAGACTGCAGCACTGGGACTCAAAGGTCACCAACTACATGAGGCTACCCTACTAAAAAAGGGAGTCATAGCAGATCTACCAAATACATAGAAACAAACACAAAAAGGCAGCCAAAATGGGGAAACAAAAAAAAATGCCCCAAATGAAAGAACAAGAGAAATCTCTGGAAAAAGAGCTAAATGAAATGGAGACAAGCTATTTACCAGATACAGCAGGAGTGCCCAACCCACAGCCCAGGGTGGCAATGAATGTAGCCCAACACAAAATCATGAATTTACCTAAAACACTATGTGTTTATTTTGTTTTCATTAGTGTTTGTGTATTTAATATGTGGCCCAAGAAAACTCCTCTTCTTCCAGTGTGGCCCAGAGATGCCAAAAGGTTGGACACCCCTGAGATACAGAGTTCAAAAAAAAAATTATAAGGACACTCAAAAAACTTAGTGAGAACTTCAACAAAGAGATAGGAAGCATTAAAAAAACCCATAGAAACCACAAAAAGAACCAGTCAAAATGAAGAACAACATCTGAAATGAAGAACACACTAGAAGTAATACACAGACGATGAAGCAGAGGATCAAATCAGCAATTTGGAAGTCAAAATAGCAGAAAACACCCAATCACAGCAGCAAAAAAAAAAAAAGACTCTTTAAAAATCAAGATAGTTTAGGGGACCTTCCAAAAGAAAACAAAACAAAACATGAAGCATAGCAATATCCATATCATAGGGTTACCCAAAGGAGAAGAGAGAGAGCAAGGGATCAAGAACCTATATGAAGAAATAACAGCTGAAAACTTCCCTAACCTGGTAAAGAAAAAATGCTCCCAACTCTAGAAAGTGCAGAGAGTCCCAAACAAGGTGAACCCAAAGAGGCCCACACCCAGACATATAATAATTGAACTGACAAATGTGAAAGACAAAAAGAGAATCTTAAAAGCAGCAAGAGAAAGAGAGTTAGTTACCTACAAGGGAGCTCCCATTGGACTGCCAGGTCATATCTCAACAGAAACATTTCAGGCCAAAAGGAACTCATATGAAATATTCAAGGTGATGCAAAGCAAGAATGTACAACCAAGAACTACTTTACTCAGCAAGGCTATCATTTAAAATTGAAGGAGAAATAAAGATGTTCCCAGACAACAAAAAACTAAAGGAGTTCATTACCACAAAACCAGTATTACAAGAAATATTAAAGGGTCTTCTTTAAGATAAAGTAGAAGAAAAAAAACAGAGAAACATAGTTACAAAGAATAAAATGGCAATAAATACATATCTATCAATAATCACTTTAAATGTAACTGGCTTAAGTGCTCCAATCAAGATACACGCTAGCAGAAATAAAAAGAAAACAAGACACATATACATGCTGTCTAAAGAGACCTACTTGAGAACAAGGTGGTGGCTGGCAGAGTGGCCATCCCACATTTGCATGAGGATAAACTGGGAGGAACAACTAGGGAGACAGACCGTGCAACCCAAGGTTCCTGCTTCGGGAAATAAAGCCTCAAAACCTCTGACTGAAAACAACCTGTGGGGATTGAGGCACCAGGAGTAACTCCCAGCCTCACAGGAGAGTTCGTTGGAGAGACCCACAGGGTCCTAGAATGTACACAAAACCACCCAACCAGAAATCAGCACCAGAAGCACCCAATTTGCTTGTGGGTAGCAGAGGAAGTGACTGAAAGCCAGCTGAACGTTGTGCAAGCAGCATTGTTCCCTCTTGGACCCCTCTCCCACATACAGTGCCACAACGCAGTAACTTGGGTTTCCCCACCCTGGCAAATACCTAAGGCTCCGCCCCTCACTACGTAACATGCATGCAGAGACAAAAAAATATGGCTCAAATGAAAGAACAGATCAAAGCTCCAGAAAAATACAACTAAACTATTAAGAAATAGCCCACCTATCAGATGCACAGTTCAAAACACCGGTAATCAGGATGCTCACAGAACTGATTGAGTATGGTCGCAAAATATAGGAAAAAGTGAAGGCTATGCAAAGTGAAATAAGGGAAAATGTACAGGGTACCAACGGTGAAGGGAAGGAAACTGGGACTCAAATCAACGGTTTGGAGCAGAAGGAAGAAATAAACATTCACCCAGAACAGAATGAAGAAATAATAATTCAAAAAATATAAGGGAAGGTTTAGGAACCTCCAGAACAACTTTAAATGTTCCAACACCCAAATAATAGGGGTGCCAAAAGGAGAAGAGGAAGAGCAAGAAATTGAAAACCTATTTGAAAACATAATGAAGGAGAACTTCCCCAATCTGGCAAAGGAAAGAGACTTCCAGGAAGTTCAGGAAGCTCAGAGAGTCCCAAAGAAGTTGGACCCAAGGAAGTGCACACCAAAGTACATCATAATACATTACCCAAGATTAAAGACAAGGAGAGAATCTTAGAAGCAGCAAGAGAAAAGGAGACAGTTACCTACAAGTGAGTTCCCTTAAGACTGTCAGCTGATTTCTCAGAAGAAACCTTGCAGGCAAGAAGGGGCTGAAAAGAAGTATTCCAAGTCATGAAAGGCAAGGACCTACATCCAAGATTACTCTATCCAGCAAAGCTATCATTTATAATGGAAGGGCAGATAAAGTGCTTCCCAGATAAGGTCAAGTTAAAGGAGTTCATCATTATCAAGCCCTTATTATATGAAATGTTAAAGGGACTTATCTAAGAAACAGAAGATCAAAAATACAAACACTAAAATGACAACAAACACAATTATCAACAACCAAACCTATAAAGAAAAAACAAAAACAAAAACAAACTAAGCAAACAACTAGAACAGGAAGAGAATCACAGAAATGGAGATCACGTGGAGGGTTATCAGCAGGGAAGGGAAGGGGGGAGGATGGGAGAAAAGGTACATAGAATAAGAAGTATAAATGGTAGGTACAAAATAGACAGGGAGAGGTTAAGAATAGTATGGGAAATGGAGAAGCCAAAGAACTTACATGTACAACCCGTGGACATAAACTAAGGCGGGCGAATGCTGGTGGGAGGCAGGGTACACAGTACAGGGGACAAAGGGGAGGAAAAAAATGGGACAATTGTAATAGCATAATTAATAAAACATATTTTAAAAAATAAGTAAAATAGAAAAAATAAATAAAGATATAAATGTAAGACTCAAAACCATAAAAATCCTAGAAGAAAATATAGGCAATAAAATATCAGACAGTTCTCACAGTACTTTTTTTTCCACTATATCTTCTTGGGCAAGGGAAACAAAAGAAAAAATAGACTAACAGAACTACATCAAACTACAAAGTTTTTGTACAACAAAGAAAACCATCAACAAAATGAAAAAACAACCCACTAACGAAAGAACATATTCACCAATGACACAAGTGATAAGGGGTTAATATCCAAAATTTATAAAGAACTTACACAACTCAAAACCAAAAAAACAAACACTCCAATTAAAAAATGGGCACAGGATCTGAATAGACACTTCTCCAAGAAGGACATACTGATGGCCAATAGACATGTGAAAATATGTTCAACATCACTAATCATCAAAAAAATGCAAATTAAAACCATGATAAGATATCACCTCGTGCCTGTCAGAATGGCTATCATCAATAAATCAACAAACAAGTGTTGTTGAGAATGTGGAGAAAGTAGAACCCTTATACACTGTTGGAATTATAAATTGGTGCAGCCACTGTGCAAAGTAATATGGAGTTTCTGCAAAAAAAAAAAAAAAAAAAGAAAATAGAACTGCATTATGACCCAGTGATTCCACTTCTGGGAATACATTCGAAAAAACCCAAAACACTGATTCAAAAGAATATGTGCACCCTGTGTTCATTGCAGCATTGTTTATAATAGCCAACATTTGGAAGCAGCCCAAGTGCCCATCATTAGATGAGTGGATAAAAAAGCTATGGTACATTTACACAATGGAATACTGCTCAGCTGTAAAAAAGAAGAAAATCTTACCTTTTGTGACAGCATGGATAGACCAGGAGAATATTATGCTAAGTGAAATAAGGCAGTCAGAGAAAGACAAATTACCATATGACTTTATTTATATGTGGAATCTAATGAACAAAGTAAACTAACAAACAAAATAGAAACAGACTCATATATACAGAGGACAGACTGACAGCTGTTAGAGGGAAGGGAGGTTGGGGGTCTGGGTAAAATAGGTGAAGAGATTAAGCACAAAAAAAAGGGGAAGCTGACCAGGTGGCTTGGTTGATGAGAACACTGTCCTGTCCTGCAAAAAGTTGTGGGTTCCATCCTAGGTAAGAGCACACACCTAAGTTGCAGGTTCAGTCCCTTTGGGAGCACGTGCAGTAAGCAATCGATTGATGTTTCTCTTTCTCTCTCTCTCCCTTCTCTCTCTCCCTCTCCCTCTTGCTCTAAAATCAGTAAAAACATGTCCTTGGGTGAGGATTTAAAAACAACAACAAAAAAAAATCCTGGCCAGGCAGCTCAGTTAGTGAGAGCATCATCCTGATAAAACAAGGCTGCTGGTTTCATTCCTGGTCATGGCACATATAAAAATCAACCACTTATTTATTTATGTTCCACTTATTTATGAGTGCACAAATAAGTGGAACAACAAATCAATCGCTCGCTCTTTCTCTCTCTCTCCTCTCCTCCCCTCTCCTTTCCCCCCAAAATAAATAAATAAATAAGTAATTTTAAAAGCTCATAGACCCAGACAGTAGTATGGTGACTACCAGAGGGAAAGAGAAGTGGGGAGGTAGAAGAGGGTAAAGAGGAGGTGAATGGTGATGGAAGGAGACTTTACTTTGGGTAGTGAACATACAATACAATATACAAGTGATGCAGTACAGAATTATACACCTGAACCCTAATAATTTTATTAACCAATGTGACCCCAATAATTTCAGTAGATTTTTTTAAAAAGAAATAAGTGTTGGAGAAGATGTGAAGAAAAGAGAACCCTTGTACACTGCTGGTGGGAATGTAGATTAGTGCTGCCATTATGGAAAACAGTATGGAGTTTCTTAAAAAAAAATTAAGAATAGAGCTACCACATGACCGAGAAACCCTCTTCTGGGTTTCTATCCCAAAAATTTGAAAATGCTTATTCATAAATATATATATATATATATATATATATATATATATATATATATATATTCACTGCAGCATTACTTATAATAGCTAAGACATGGAAACAGCCTAAGTGTCCTTCGACAATGACTGGATAAAGAAGATGTATATTAGAGGGGACCCCAAAAAATATAATTATCTTCTGGAGGGTGAGTCTCTTGTAGTACAGGCATCCCCCACTAAGTGACTGTTCTAGGAACCCATCCATATCAGTGTATCAGTTGGCACTGTTGTGAGAGGCTGCGTTCAGCTTCAGTGAATTTTTTTTCAAGACTGTTTCAATGCATTTGCCCATTTCATGAAGGGTGATTTACAAGCACACTTGCCCACATTGCACTGAGTATTCAGCAGTTTTTGACGAGAAACGGCATGACCCCCGTGCCCCAACATCCCTATTCATTCAGTCTTGCCCAGAGCAACTTTTTTTTTTGGTTTCCCCAGATGAAAAAAGTCCTTGAAAGGGAACATTTTGCTGATGTGGAAGAAGTGAAACAAAAAGTGACAGAAACACTAAAAAGGGTCAAAATTGATGAGTTCAAAAACTATTTTGAGCAGTGGAAAAAAAGGTCTCAATAGGTATCTTGCATCACATGGAACATACTTTGAAGGTGAATGGAGTTTAAACATGTAATAAATACACAATTTTTTACAAATAAATTCTGAGTTTTGGGGGGTTCCCCCAGGATATAGAATACTACTCAGCCATAAAATGATGAAATATTGCCACCTGTAGCACCATGGATGGATGTTGAGAATATTATGCTAATCGAAATAAGTCAGACAGAAAAAGACAAGAATTGTATTTCACTCATATGTGTGGTATAAAACAAAAAAGCAACAACAGAACAAGCAAACAAAAAAACAAACTCATAGATACAGACAACAGAATGGTGATTACCAGAGGGGAAGGGATGTGGGATGGCAAAGAAGACAAAGGGGTCAGATATATGGTGACAAAAGGAGGCTAGACTTCAGGTGGTGAGCATAGAGAGCGTACACATGTCATATTATAAAGTTGTACACCTGAAATGTAAATAATGTTATTAACCAATGTTACCTCAATACATTTAATATTTTTAAAAACACATGGATACCGCCTTGACCAATGTGGCTCAGTTGGCTGGGCATCACTCTGCAAAGTGAAAGGTTTCCAGTTCAGTTCCCAGTCAGGGCACATGCTTGGGTTGCAGGTTCAGTCCCCGGTCAGTGCACATGCAAAAGGCAACCAAATGGTGTTTCTCTCTCATGTCAATGTTTCTATCCTTCTCTTTCTCTCACCATTCCCCTCTCTCTAAAAATAAATAAATATTTTTTTTAAAAAAAGACACAGATCTAGCTATAGTCAATCAGGAGAGTTCTGGACACTTCTCTCGGACAATCATCACCTATTCAGTCTAGAACTAGTACTAACAGACAGTAAAAATCCAATTTCACTCGGTCCAGTGATTATGAAGAAAAACCAAGAGACTGAGATAGACAGTCACTCTGTTCACATGGTCTAGCTGAATATGGGCATGGGCAGTCTGTATCTAACATAAGAAAAAGAGATGTCTCTAGCATGGAAAATCAAAAGACAGGCCAGGAACTCATCAAGGCTGGGTATCCACTTATAAGCAATATGGGTCTTCCAAAGGATCTCTGTTCAACACAAGGGTAAGAAATGGGCCCACTTATGGACATTCAAAAGGCAGCACAGACTTGTCAACTCACAGACAAGCACTGTTAACACATTCTGGATCCAGTATCCTCAGACATTAAGGAAGCAGTTATAGTCAAGCCAGTGTTAATAAAATATAATCTGGAGATACAAATAGTCAAATCACTTGGACAGTCTGAGTATGGACAAAGACAACTGAGCTCTAGCACAAGAGAAAAACAAAGATTCAGTCATAGAAACTTGTGAGATAGGTCTATAAACCCTATAAACTCTAGATTTTATCTGAGTTGGACATTCACTAATGGTCAGTCTGAATCTACAAATGGGTGATCAAAACCCAACACTAAATATAGACAAACAGCAACCATGAAGAGACATGATACAGCTCTAGATAACTAGTGTCTCATCATGATGAGACATAAATGTAT
This sequence comes from Micronycteris hirsuta, assembly GCA_004026765.1. Taxonomy (NCBI): domain Eukaryota; kingdom Metazoa; phylum Chordata; class Mammalia; order Chiroptera; family Phyllostomidae; genus Micronycteris; species Micronycteris hirsuta. Next base: position 15,073 of record PVJI01014624.1, read on the forward strand.
AGACAGTTTGGGTCTAGTAATGGACAAGCTTAGTCCAGTAAAAGTAGGAAGACACAGAAACACCGTGAACGCTTTGAATAGAGTGCCAGACCCTTAGAGTCTGGAACAGGTACAAACAAACAATAATCTGGTTATATCAGCTGGTGATGGTAAAGGATAATCAGGAGACTCAGATGAGGAATCAGAATTAAATCATGAAAACTCTAGGCCCAGCAAAAGAAAGAGCCAAGGATCTAGCCAGAGATAGTCAGGAGATGGCAATGGACATTCAGGGTCTACAGTCACACAGTGTGCTATCAGTGTGAGCAGGAAATATGCATCCAGTGAATGGCAATCAGGAGACTGGGATAGATAGTCAGCTTCCATGCATGGTCAGTTTGAATGTGGTCATAAGCTATCTTGGACCAGTGCAAGAAAAAAACAAGGTTCTAACCATGAAGAATTAAAAGACAGGTCTAAACATTCAGGATGTCAACATGGCCAGACAGCTATTCTGGGTCTACCCAAGAAGACTCTGGGTCCATTAAACAGGCAGATATATATCTGGTTATGACAATCAGGAGATAGCTCTAGATACTCTAAGTCGGCTTACAGATGATCTACATATACAAGATCTGTATCAAGTATAAGCAAACATTAAGTATCCAGTTATAGTAGTGATAACATATAATCAGGAGACTTATATAGGAAGTCAACATCAGTCCATGGATGACCTGAGTATGATTATGGACAGTTAAGACACAAGCAGTCAAAAGATATTCAATCTCATCAGCAACAGACACATACTAGAAGGCAGTCTGGACCAACCCAAACAGCTAAAACCCAGCATGAAAAACATACAATTTAGCCATAGACAAACAAAATACAGCTGTGGACATTCAGTTCTATTAACACATAATCATCATTTATTCAGTCTGGGTCCCGTATCATCAGTAGACAAGAAGGATTCAACAATCAGTCCAGGGATACTGAGGACAATCAGCAGACAAGGAAAAACAGTCTTTCTCTTCCCATGATACAGCTGAGTATGACCAGGGGGAGTCTGGATCCAGCAAAAGAAGAAGAGATTACCCTAGCCATGGGAATCTAGAAATAGGCCAGGGCTCTATCAAGGGTGGACATTTATTTATAGGCAAGTTGTTTCTCGGAGAATCAGAGGCCAAAACAAAGAAAGATGTGGATCTATTTAAGGACAATCTGGGTCATCTCACAGGCAATTTTCATCTATACAGACTGGACCCAGAAGAAGCCAATATCAGGGGTCCTGTATTGGTAAGGCCATTGATAGTGAAGGATAGTCAGAAGATCAGAGAAAAACCCATGGATGGTCTAAGTTCAGTTCAAGAAACCAATATGAACCCACTCATGGCCAGTCACTAGGCAGGTCTAGATACTCAGTGTCTCATGAAGGCCAAGGAGCTCAATGGAAGACATAGGAATCTGGCCAGAGGACAGCAGAAGACACAGACAGGATAAACATCCTCATGTTTATCAAAAGGGCATCTCTGAGACAACAAGTAACAATAGAATCAAGCAAAAAAGCAAGCTTTTACTATTTTTTATACCAATATTCCACTCTATAAAGATAGCCACAAGCAAAGGCACCATAATCATGAGACACTAAGAGGAAAGGAACTAAAAATACCAAGTGGAGACATGAGAAGAAAAATATTACGCACAGAAATGTATTGTGAAAACTTATTTTTGGGAACAGTTATCTTTCTCTACCATGTTCTTTAATCATGGCATTCAACTTTAATTCACTTAGCATTAATTTTCTTTAAAAGATAATGTATATTTTCGTTCCTCAGCATGTTAGTAGTGTAAGTATAAATTGTAATAATATCATAGAAAATTTTAGCTATGTGGGGTTCAATTAAGATTAAATGAGTGCTCAAGTTTGAAGTTTTTTACAAATTTCATATTATACATGACCCTTTTATTAATGTTTTTTATTGTTGTTCAAGTAGTTTTCTGCCATTTTCCCCCAACACCTCCCCACAACTCCAACCCTTCCCACCTCCCTCCCCTGTTTCCACCCCCCTTGTTATTGTCCATGTGTCCTTTATCATTGTTCCTGCAAACCCTTCACCCTTATATACATGACTCTTAAAGGAGATTAGGTCATACAGCATCACCGGATCTCTGTGACTACAATATCCTTGAATTCATAGGCTGAGCTTTTAAGTCTCTGGTTTCAGATTATCTAATTGCCATTAAGAATTTAGAAATAATATGTGTTGCCTCTTTTCTGTTCCATTATCCTACTTTATAAATGGTGAAAATTGATCCAAACAGGCGGAGAACTAAAGATGGATTTTTGGAGAAGAGGAGCCCTTGAAAAGGCCAGAAAAAGGATGACAATCCAATTGTAAAGCGTTGAGGAGGAAATGGAAGACAAGAGTTACAGACAGGGAGTGCTCACTACTCTTTCAAGGAGTTAGGTTATGAAGGGTGGAAAGAATTAGGTTATGAAGGGATAAGAAGGGTTAGATAATGGGGATAAATTAGATGACAATAATTCATCAGTCCCTTAGCTCAAGCCTTCTCTTTCTCATTTATTGCTTTTCTTAGTGAATGATACCACCACAGACACACAGTCATCCAGGCCAGAAACCTTGATTACACACATTCCTTCATCTTTCACCTGACTGATGTTCCTTATTTTACTTCATCTCCCCATGGTCTCATATCAGTATAGTAGTGAGTCAGGTCATGTCACTCCTCTGCTCAAAATACTACATAATAAATAAGCCAACTATATAGTATGTTACAAGTACGTGTCAGATAGAGTGGTCAGATTAGGCCTTATTGAGGTGATATTTGAACAAAGACTTGAAGAAGATCCGCAATAAAGGCAAATGGATATCTAGAGAAGGAGTATTCATGAAAAAAACATTCCAAAGGAAGGACTGTGCTTGGAGGTTTGGAAGACTAGCAAGGAAGAAATGTAGAGACTATGAGGAGAAGGACAATAGAAGGAGAGAAGTCCAGTGAGGAAACAGAGGCCCAATCAGTTTGATACTCATTATACCAATCTCTCTCTCTCTCTCTCCCTTTCTCTCTCTCTCTCTCTCTCTCTCTTTCTCTCATGCACACACACACACACTAAAAGACAAAGGCTCTGGATCTCACTCTAAACAGCCAAGTTCTCTATGTCTTGCCTATTCCCTTCCCATACCTGAAGCTGTGAGGTCCCCTCTGGTATCTCCCATGCTAGCAGGTCTTTTGTACTACCTCTATAACATCTGATGGGCCCCTGGGGAACACTTTCAATCACTCTCTTCCATCTTCCCACTTTGATGGACCAGGCTTGCGTGCAGAAAGCCTCGAGAAAGTGGGAACTGAGGGATACAGGCTATGAATGACCATGCCAATAAGAGCATGAAGTAGCAAGTTAAGGAGATGGAAGGAGAAACGTGTTGACAGAATAAACAAGAGGATATAAGAATGGGCTTTGGATTCCATGCATCTGGGCATTTTTTGAGGTCTTGGAGGAGGGAAAAAAAGAATACTAAGAGGAGAAAGGGAAACAACTGAATAGGAACACTGATACTCAAGCAGAATATATTCCAGGGCCTGGCTCCGGAGCTGAAAGATGTATCACCATGACTGCCACATTTCCGCCAAAATACATGCTAAACTGTAAATCTATATCAGCTCCATTTTTGATTTTTTGAGATAAGAGAAAAAAATGACCCTTGTACCTGGGGAGAAGGATATGGAAGGAAACGCTTGCTGACCAGTTTCATATTATAGCTAAGTTATTTGGATTCCACTCTCCCAAAAAATCATGACCATCAATGTTCTTTGCCTGTTATGTCCCTATTTTTACCTAGTCTCCTCATTCATGGGTACTGAGCTACAAAGAACTGTCAGAAATATCAAGGGGGAGGTGAAGGAAAAGGACAAGGAGACGTTCTGTAGAATTTCCCTACAGCCCAGCAGATGGCACCATAGGAACACCACCCAGTCTTCCAGACCAGCAGGAGAGAGTACCGGGCTGGAAGGGAACTCCAGTTTTTCCTTACCAGTTTTGCTTGGTTGGTTGTTGCTTTTTTTTTAGGTCACTCACTACATTCCTCAAGAACAGTTTCCCAACCCTGCCTTTTGCAAGATATGAATAGTCACCCCTCCAGTGCTCTTCCTAGGCAGAAGCAGGTCTGAATTGGAATCGTGTCTTCTCCACTTAATAAGCTAAGTGACTTAAAACAAGTTACATATTTTCTCTAAGCCTCAGTTTTCTCATCTGAAAAATGGAGGTAATAGTGCCTAAAACATATGGATGTTGTGAAAACTAATAAAATAATATACTTAAGCCCACAGAGCATTATATTTGGCATAAAGGAGAATGTAATTTCCCTTCTTGTGTCAACACAAGATGGCCCTGAAAAACCTAGAAGAGGGGAGTCAAACTCATTTTCACCAGAGGCCACATCAGCCTCGCGGTTGCCTTCAAAGGGCTGAATGTACTTTCAATTCCTTAACAGTTAAGGAGTAGTTACATTGATACAGTCCTAAAATTATTTCGGCCCTTTGAAGGCAACTGGGAGGCTGATGTGGTCCCCGGTGAAAATGAGTTTGACACCCCTGACCTAGAACATACAACATACCACAAGAAACCTCTTCTCCTGAATCCTGTCATGCCCAAGGGGAAAACCACTAGCCAAACTTAGGAAGGGGGATCTTCACACCCACCCTAGGACCATGGAACACATATCCTAGTAAAATCATGATTCTCAGTTTTGGAAAGGACCTTTGTGACCATCGACTCTAACTCTCACATCAGTAATTCTCAAAAGGGAGAGAAGAAGCCAAAATGTGCATTAAATATGCTTCTTGTTTTTATGACACAAGTCAAGAAATAAAGCCTCCCAAAAACCTTTAGTTGATGATACTAAAGGACATTCAGAAAATAAAACACTGAAAGGATTAAAAGTACCACATGATACATGAAAGTTCTATTAATATTCCTAACAATAAATTCAATAACTGGTACTCTGCAAAGAGCTCATTGCATTTTCAGCCAACACAGATGTTAAAAATTTCTTCCTTACATCAAGTTAAAGTTTACCTCACTTTTATGAGCACCCATGGGTCCTCTGTTCTGTTCCCTTCAACCTCAGACATGCACATTTTCTCTCACACAAAAATTAATGGCTCTCTGCCCTGGCTGGTGTGGCTCAGTGGACTGAGTGCCAACCTGCGAACCAAAGGGTCGCTGGTTTAATTCCCAGTCAGTGCACATGCCTGGGTTGCAGGCCAGGTCCCCAGTTGGGGGCGCACAAGAGGCAACTACACATTGCTGTTTCTCTCCCTCTCTTCCTCTCTTTCTAACAATCAATCAATCAATCTTTTACAAAAAGAAGAATCAGTGGCTCTGATGTCCCACACTTCCCAGCAGTTCTCTTCCCTCACATTCGCCTTTCCTGGCAAATCTTCCTGACAAGCAAATGCAGGAGAGGGCCTCAGCAATAAACTATTGCCCACAGACCATACCTAGGTCATCGCCAACTTTTGGATGGCCCACAAGCTATAATGTTGTTTACTTTCTGAAGTGATAGAAAAAAATTATGACATGTGAAGTTATATGAAATTTAAAAGTCAGTGTGGATAAGTAAGTTTTATTGAGACACAGCCATGAACATTCATTTACGTATCACCTATGGCTGCTTTTACACTACAGGGCAGAGTTCAATAGTTGCAATTAAGACCATCTGGCCCACAAATCCTAATATTTACTATCTGATTTTACAGAAAAGGTTTGCTGATCCCTACTTTTAGAGAACACTGGCTCCAAGAGCATACCCACCTAGAGTAGTCTTCACCCTCAACCCTCACATCCCTCTTTGGCAACAGCCGGCTCCTGCAGGAAATTAGTCTTCACTCAGCAAATTCTACCTCCCCTGCACTCCCACAGTCTCAGTCACACCTTAAAAAAGTTCATTCCTCTGATGAAGTAGATGACCTGACCCACATCAGGTGTCCAGAGGGAACATGGCCACAGTATGCTGATTTATCATTTTCCAATAATTGCTGTCACTCCTCCCAAAATCCTGATGGTCATGTTGCATAAGTTTTAAGTCGATGTAACTTCACTCAGCTTCAGTGAAATTTGTGGTATGTGTTCACAATGGATAGAGTGCAGGGCAAGGCCCTCAGAGATAGGCAGAAAGGCGCTCATGGATTCCAGTGCTAAGATTCAGTCTATATTCAGGAGAAGTCATGTCCTCTGAGATGGCAATGGCAAGAAAGAGGGCAGACCCTAGATCTACTGTGAAGAAGTAGAAGTTGGACCCTGGCCAGGTGGCTCAGTTGGTTAGAGCACTGTCCTGTATACCAAAAGGTTGCGGGTTTGATCCCCGTTTCAGGTGCATACAATCCCAGGTCTGGGTACATATGGGAGGCAACCAATCGATGTTTCTCTTTTGCATCAATGTTTCTCCCTCTCTTCCTCTCTCCCTTCCTCTCTCTCTCTGAAAGCAATGAAAATAAAAATGTCCTTGGGTGAGGATTTAAAAAAAAGTACAAGTTGGTCAATGAAGAGCACTGTTGTCATGACCCTCACTCCTCTTTCAGTTAAATTCAATTTGACAAATATTTATTGGGGATATTTATGTGCCAAGCAATATGCTGAGTCTCCAAATGACATAGGGATTAATGATGCCCATTCCCTACTGTCAAGCTCACTGTCCACAAATGACACAGGCACATAGACAAATGTGTGTATGTAAGGATATAAACCAAATAATTAACAGTAGCTATTTCTGGGTAGTAGGATTATAGGTATTTTTACTTTTTTTTCTTTTCTCATCTATACTTTCTAATTTTTATATTAAACATTAATTTCATAGTAAGATAATTTTAGATTATAACAGTATGATTGATATTACAGTAGAATTATGAATAAGGTACACAATTATAACTCTCAAGTTATTCAAGACAGATTTCCTACAAGGTGTCTAATGTGGGTTTCGAAGAATGAATAGGAGTTCACTAGGCAGATAATAACATATTTCGAGAAAAAACATGAAATACTACGGTATTTTCAGGAAATGTAAGTACTTGATTCCTGATGGAGCATTAAGAGGAAGAGGGAGAGGGAAGATGAGACTGGAGAGAAGCCACAGCCCAGATCAGGAGGAATCCTGAACACTAAAGAGCAGGGATTTCTTCCTAAGGTTATACAGTGATTGAAAAGAAAGTTATGTTGACAAATGGACACTAAGGTCTGATAAACAGAATTAGGTAAAGAGACAATAGGACTTCTATAGCCATTATCCATTTCAAGAGGTAATAAAATCATGGGTGACACCTTGGCTGGAATTCTGCACAAGAAAATTTAGCATAAAAAAAAGACTTCAATTAGATGATCTTTAAGCTTCCTTTTAAAAATATTCCATGACTCTTTGACATTTGTTACCTCATGTCCCTGTACACACGCCACTCAACTTCAGTTAAAATCTACATAATTTGTTATCAATGCATTATGCGAGCTACTTCGTTGAATACGCAAGAGGTCTTTGTACAGTGTTCAAAGACTCTGACAGGTGGAACTGATACTCGCCCAGATCTGGGACCTGCTAATGCAATCTCAGGTGAATGTGTAAGGTAGTAAGAAGGTAAACACTAGGAGGTGGAGTTGGAGGTGGAGCTGGGCTTGTTTGGGAGTGCATTAGGACATCTCACAGAGAGCAGCTCCTCCCTAAGAAGGGCCATTATAAAAAGGCCACGGTCCCCAACTAACAGCACCCTGTAAGCTGCTTCAGTCTCCATCCTGCTCGTTCCTCTGGTGAACTAGGTAAGTGAGCAGGAGTATTTAGAGCTATAAATGATGAGAATCTAGGATGTGCTCTAAGGCAAAGAGGCACTGGATACCAAGCTTCTTTTTAATATACTTTGGAGAGCTTTGGTATAAGTTTATTGAGAAGAAAAATGAAGAGATAACTAGGACTGACAGCACCTCCTTTCTTTTGGGTGATTTCCTTAAAGATTATGGGTTCAAGTTACCCAATAGGCAGGTTGCCTCCTTTACTGCTGAGCTTTTTCTCTCTGTTTTCTAACTGATAAAGCCTGAGGGTTAATCCCTGCCTGGAGAGTGAAAGCAGAAGCTGAGCCTGATAGTAGCTGCCCCCAGCTCCCATATCACATAGGCCTGCTGTTGGCTTTGCCCACTTTGTCAACTTTCTCTGGCCTAGAAGTCTTGAGGGTCTAGTTTAGACACTGGCACCCCTTGGATGGATAACAGATTTGTCCCTCCATAGTGTGATGGTTGAGACCTGGAAAGGAACTGAGGAAATGGCTGGGCAGGCACACCCAGGATTTCTACAGTACCAGAACAAAGCTCAGAAAAATTATACCTGGTAGAGGCAGAGAGACCAAAAAAGAAAGTCATTGCTTGTATTCAGGAATGGAACTATAAGATATAGATTCTGTTCCTAATTTCATCACTTTCTTGCTCCATGACTTGAACAAGTCATTCAACTCTGGATTGGCTCTTGATTACAACAGACTAAAATTAGTCATGCCTCATTAATTTTGAACAATTATTACAAATGATTGAAAGCACTTATATGTTTAAGCAAGAAAAAGGAACAATAAGAGGTGGGTCTCTCCTTTTTTCCTCCTTTAGGTTAATTATATCAACAAAAAAGATGCCTAAACTCCTACAAAGCATCGTCACTGTCATCGAAGTTTTCTACCAATATGCTGCCCAGGATGAGGAGTGTGACATGTTGAACAGGGCAGAACTGAAAGAATTTTTGGAAAATGAATTTCATCAAATTATGAAGGTAAGAACTCCATATCAGGACTGAAAACAACTGCAGTTCCCTTCTCCTCTCTTTCTACTTTTTGTCACACATGTCAAACACCTAGAGGACTCTCCCTACTTAGCAATAGAGAACAAGGTTTAGTAAAGGCTTGAACTAAGTCAAAAGTTGACTTGCAATGGTTTCTATACATTGACCAAGGGAAGTAATCCTACAAAAAGAAAAAAAAGACAGACAAAAGTCCACAGATTAAATAATGTCTTATGTGAATAATTCTTCTTGAACAGCAACTGAGACGGTCCTCGAAAAAACTGAAAAGTAGATAGCAGTCATCATCTTCTCTTTCTTTGTCTTTCTTCAGCCCAAATCATCCTGACCACTGTCCATTTCTGAGATTCTGGCACTATAAAGCCTCTGAGTTGAGGAAATTAGCATCTTACTCCTAAATCATGAAAGAGGGTGACCACCACCTTAAAATGTCAGTTCTGGAAATAAATATTTGGAGGCTTAGATCTAGCTATTGATCTTCAACTCATTAAATCCAGCTGCATACTAAATATTTTTATTTGGATTCCTATCAATATCTTAAATTCAGTATGTCAGACACAAAACTCATCATCTTCCCCTCTAAACTCTCCTCTTATTTGCCCAAAGCAGAAATCTGGTGCCATTCTTAACTTCCTCTCTTAGCATGCTCCTCCACACTCCAACCTCCATCAAATTCATCAATAGTCTCTCAAAAGAGCCCATTTCTCCATCACTCTTGCTGTCCTCTCATTCAAGCCACTTTTTACTTTCAATCTCACTATTACATAGAAATCTAATCATTTCACACTCAGTTCAAAATCCTTCAACAGCTCCCAGTTCTTAAAGTTCAAACTTACTTAATATGACTTAAAGGGCCTGATTTGCTCCATATTTCTCTCTCTAGACACATCTCTCGATTTCTGAGACTCTAAATTTAGCAATCCTAAATTTCTTTCACTTCCTTGTATATGAGTTATGTTTTCTCTCACCTCCAGCTCTTTGTTCATATTGTGCCCTCTGCCTGGGTCCAATCCATCCTTCAAAGACATCACTTACTCCGATTAACCTTCCTTGAGCCCCAAGTGGTTCCCCTCTGGTATACCCATAGAAACGTTATCACAACAAATTGTAATTTTAAATTTGTGTGTATGGTCCACTAAATTTTAAGTTCCATTTTGTCAAGAACCAACTTGTTCACTGCACCTAACTCAATGCTAGGTAGATAGTGGGTACACAATAAATCTTTGTTGAACGAGTAAATGAACTGAGTTAATCAATTAAGCTGGACAAATTTTTTAAGTCATATATTAATATAGGTATCCAAAATTGTTATTTATAAATTAGCTAATCATTCATACCTCACCCATTCCTTATAAAAATAATATTCCAGTTACATACTCTTCCAGCTATTTCTCACTGCATTATTCATTGCATATTCTCTTCTCTCTTTGTGCTCAGGATAGGGCAGTCCAGCCTAAAAGACCATGTGGTTTGACTTTACCTATGTAAGCCAAACATTCATGTTTCTACAGCCCTCCTTTACTTGGTTAGCTGCATGTGTGGTACATACTGACAGAGCTGCTCTTGTGCCTTGTTCCTATACAGAATCCAGATGATCCAGACACTGTAGATATCATCATGCAAAGTTTGGATCGAGACCATAACAAGAAAATGGATTTTACTGAGTATCTTCTGATGATATTCCAGCTGGCTCAGGCTTGTAACAAAATCATTGGGAAAGATTACTGCCAAGCTTCAGGGTCAAAGCAAAAGGGTCACAGTCACCAGCACCAAGAGGAACATAGTGAAACAGAAGAGAAAAATAACAAGCAAGAATCATCTTCCAGCCCTTCAAGGAGGGGTGCAGGAGAGAATGATTCATATTCTAGGGGCTCTAGAAGAAGCATTAAACACAGGCTTCAATCCAGCTCCAAAAAAATTGGGTATCAAGGAGGTTTATCTAGTTTGGGGCACAGGCAAAGCTCTGGGGAAGGCCATTTCAAAGATGGTGAGAAAAATAAGTATGGCTCTCATCAACAAGAAAGGTCTGGGAGTGAAGAAGTTGGTTATACTCATTCAAGTAACTGTAGAGAAAGATCACACTCAGCAAATCAGTCAGGTGGTTATGGAGAACAAGGGCATGTTTGCCACTCAGAAGATCAGTCTTTCAATTCTGATCAACACTGCTCTGACTCAGACAAATCTTTAGGAAATAGCCGACATAAGAAATCAAGCCAGCAACATGGATTCAGCTCAGGGAGCCATGGAGGACAAGACCACCAGTCAAATACAAATGTGCCCACTGGTCGTGGTCATGAGTCTGGCTCAAGTCAGCATTCTCAACAGAGACAGCATGAATCAAATACAGGATCTCAATCAGGAAACTGTGAAGAACAAGGATATTGTTCTAGTTCAAGTGAGGCATCCAGTTATGGGTCACGTTCAGGCCAGTCCTCTAGTGAAAGAAGATATGGATCCAACTCAAGCAGTCAGTCAGGTAGCTATGGAAGACAAAAGCATGGCTCTGGATCAGGGCAATCCTCTAATTATGGGGAATATGGACCTGGATCTAATCAATCTTCTAGTCAGAGATACCATGAGTCTCGTTCAGAATCCAATTTAGATGAGTCACCAAGCTGTGGACATGGACCGGGATTTGGTCACTCTTCTGGCTTTGGTCAACATGGGTCTACATCAGGACAGACTTCCAGCTATGGAAAAAATAGTTCAAACTCAGGTCATTCCTCAAGATATGGTCACTATGGGTCTACATCACGTCAATCTTCTGGCTCTGGACAACACGGTTCTACTTCAGGACAGTCATCAAGCTATGGACATCATGGAACTAGCTCAGGTCAATCCTCTGGCTATGGCCAACACAGGTCTGGCTCAAGTCAATCTTCTAGCCATAGCCAACGTGGGTCTCAATCAGGTCAATACTCTGGCTATGGACAACATAGATCTGGTTCAGGTCAGTCTTCGGGCTATGGTCAACATGGATCAGGTTCAGGTCAGTCTTCTAGCTATGGACAACATGATTCTGAAGCAGGTCAGTCCTCTGGCTATGGACAACATAGATCTGGCTCAGGCCAGTCTTCTAGCTATGGTCAACATGGATCTGAAGCAGGTCAATCCTCTTGTTGCGGCAGACAAAGGTCTGGCTCAGGTCAGTCTTCTGGCTTTGAACAGCATGGGTCTGAAGCAGGTCAATCCTCTGGTTATGGCCGACATAGGTCTGGCTCAAGTCAATCTTCTAGCCATAGCCAACGTGGGTCTCAATCAGGTCAATCCTCTGGCTATGGACAACATAGATCTGGCTCAGGTCAGTCTTCCAGCTATGGTCAACATGGATCAGGATCAGGTCAGTCTTCTAGCTATGGTCAACATGGGTCTGGCTCAAGACAGTTTTCTAGCCAGAGGAGACATAGATCTGGCTCAGGTCAGTCTTCCAGCTATGGCCAACATGAATCAGGATCAGGCCAGTCTTCTACCTATGAGCAAAATGAGTCTGAAGCAGGTCAATCCTCTGGCTATGGACAACATAGATCTGGCTCAGGTCAGTCTTCTGGCTTTGGGCAACATGGCTCCGGCTTAGATCAATCCTCTAGTCATGGACAACAAAGTTCTACTTCAGGGCAGTCATCAAGCTATGGACATCATGGAACTAGCTCAGGTCAGTCTTCCAGCTATGGTCAACATGGGTCTGGCTCAGGTCAGTCTTCCAGCTATGGTCAACATGGGTCCGGCTCAGGTCAGTCTTCCAGCTATGGTCAACATGGGTCCAGCTCAGGTCAGTCTTCCAGCTATGGTCAACATGGGTCTGGCTCAGGTCAGTCTTCCAGCTATGGTCAACATGGGTCCGGCTCAGGTCAGTCTTCCAGCTATGGCCAACATGGATCAGGATTAGGCCAGTCTTCTAGCTATGGTCAACATGGATCTGAAGCAGGTCAATCCTCTTGTTGCGGCAGACAAAGGTCTGGCTCAGGTCAATCTTCTGGCTTTGAACAGCATGGGTCTGAAGCAGGTCAATCCTCTGGTTATGGCCGACATAGGTCTGGCTCAAGTCAATCTTCTAGCCATAGCCAACGTGGGTCTCAATCAGGTCAATCCTCTGGCTATGGACAACATAGATCTGGCTCAGGTCAGTCTTCCAGCTATGGTCAACATGGATCAGGATTAGGCCAGTCTTCTAGCTATGAACATGGGTCTGAAGCAGGTCAATCCTCTGGTTATGGCCAACATAGGTCTGGCTCAAGTCAATCTTCTAGCCATAGCCAACATGGGTCTCAATCAGGTCAATCCTCTGGCTATGGACAACATAGATATGGCTCAGGTCAGTCTTCTGGCTTTGGGCAACATGGCTCTGGCTTTGATCAATCCTCTACTTATGGACAACAAAGTTCTACTTCAGGGCAGTCATCAAGCTATGGACATCAGGGAACTAGCTCAGGCCAGTCTTCCAGCTATGGCCAACACAGATCTGCCTCTCACCAAAGTCAGCATGGGTCTGGCTCAGGTCAGTGTTCTAGCTCTGAACAATATGGGTCTGGCTCAGGTTACTCATCTAGCTCTGAACAGTGTGGTTTTGGATCTGGTCAGTATTCTGGCACTGAACAATATGGGTCTGGCTCATGTTACTCACCTAGCTCTGGACAATGTGGTGTTGGCTCTGGTCAGTATTCTGGCACTGAACAATATGGGTCTGGCTCATGTTACTCCCCTAGCTCTGGACAATGTGGTTTTGGATCTGGTCACTATTCTGACACTGAACAATATGGGTCTGGCTCATGTTACTCCCCTAGCTCTGGACAATGTGGTGTTGGCTCTGGTCAGTATTCTGGCACTGAACAATATGGGTATGGGTCTGGCTCATGTTACTCCCCTAGCTCTGGACAATGTGGTGTTGGCTCTGGTCAGTATTCTGGCACTGAACAATATGGGTATGGGTCTGGCTCATGTTACTCACCTAGCTCTGGACAATGTGGTGTTGGCTCTGGTCAGTATTCTGGCACTGAACAATGTGGGTCTGGCTCATGTCATTCATCTTACCCTAAAAAATATGGTTCTGGATCTGGCTGTTCTAGCTATGAGCAACCTGAATCACAAGGGAGATGTGGATCAATTTCAAGTGGTACTTATGATGAGCACAAGAAACCCAAAACAGGCTCTACCCCAAATCAATCAAGAAGAAATAGCCAGGAATGGTCAGGGCACAACCAAAAAGAAGGTAGTAGTGAGTCTGATAGATGTAAGAGTATTCATGGACAAACACAAGTAGAAAGCTCATCAAGTTGTGGCATTAGACAATTTACATCCTCCTATGGACAGTCTAGATCCAACACAACCAATACATTGTTAATTTGCAAGGAGGATAATAGACAAGATGGCTATGATTATCAAAGAGAAGGACGTAACTGTGGAGGTAGAAGCACCAACTCAAGTTTGCGCAGTTTCCGTAGCAGCACTCCACTCTATGAATATGTCCAGCAACAGAAGTGTTAATTCTGATGGTGAATAATAAATACAAGTAAAATTAACTCAAGTAGCAATTTAAAAAATAAGAAACTGTAACAGACAAGCAATGTATTATAAAGCTTCTTTCTAAAAGTGGATGTATTTGTTTCTATATTTTTCATTTAACTGTACTCCTTGTTACTGGGTTCCTTCCAAAGAATGTAGAGTATGTGGGCTACATTATTAGGAAATACTGAGTTGAATAAATAATGTATGGGACTAAATTTGTAAGAATAATACAAAGGATTTATGGAGATTGGGGTTTCGTTGAGGTGTCTTTTTAAGAACTTCTTATTTATGATTTATGCCACACTAAGCCCTCATCTCTATAAAACAAAATATTAGAAACGCATTACCAGTTATAGAACTAAAACTTCTCCTACAGCAACGTGGACTATAATTTTTTTTGGTGTGCCCCACATTGGATGGTAACAGAAAGGAGACCCTAAAAGCAAAGATGTAATGTTGGAAGTTTCTTAGTTTATCAAACCACCAAGTCCTTATTCTTGGGTGCATCTTTAATTAGTAAACTACAGAAGCATCAAAAAGTGGCACAGGTGTTTCTTTCTCCCTAGCCAGTGAGAGAAAGCATTATGTCTTAAATGGATGGGATGGACAAGTTCAGCATTAGCAGATCCAAATGAGAACTCTAAGTTTGTTTTAGCAAGAAAGATGTTGCCCCCTACTCCTAAAAATTTGCTCCAAGCTTTTAAAAAACAACTTTGGAAGAGCAATAGCATGAAAATACAATGGTTCCAACCTATTTCTATAGTTCATTAGCCTTTCTACATAGGAAAATATCCTTTATACCCAGAGGGAAAGAAATACTATATGCTACTGCTGTATAGTGTCTTGGTTTGACTATAACATATTTGTTTCAAATAACTGGATTGCATTAAAATGAATAAATAATAGTGATCAAACATTGAGGTTCTGTCATTTCTGCTTCATTTCACTCTCACACACAGATGGTCAGACTAGAAACGAACTCAGATGTTGGGAGCCATCCTATCTGGTTTCAGGGACTGTAGCCTCATTAATGGATTAAAGGGTCCCACAGCTAGGGCTGAGTGAAAAGGCCTTAGGGGCATAAGCCAATAAGGAGATAAAAACCTATCCCCTCTCTCTCTTAGCCTGGGCGGATGACTGGTTAGCCAATGACGTGTAAGATTCCTCAAGGGAGGAACAACCTAAGACAGGAACAGTCATGAAGGGACCATCAAGGGACTTAGGGAACTACAGAGAAGGGGGAGAAAGACCTTCACCCTTCAGCTTTGTCATAGCCTGAGTCCTCATGCTATCCATAAGAAGTCTCCTAATCTCTTCGATGCTTTGATCCCCCAACTTGACTCAGCCTGAAAACAATGCCAGAGGCAGCTGCAGCCTTGTACTGGAACGGATGGTTCCCGGGAGCAAATCTGGCCTGAGAAAGAATGTACCTTGTTTCCTTTGAGGCTTGCTCTACCCTGTTGCTATGCACTAGTCGTCTGAGCTCAAAGCATAGGGAGTGAAACTCCCTACTTCATGATATACGCCTCAACAACCTTCTGGCATCAGCATATTCCACCTACCCTGACCAGAGACAATCCCTGTATTTCTTCAATTATTATCTGTAAATGGTGTCAGTTTTTCATGACTATAGCTTTTTGGACATTGATTGATGAGCTTTACGTGCATTCTGTGTATCTCTGTGTGAGCTGAACTCAAAAAATATGCAGGAAAAAAAGGTGCTAAACGCCTTCCTCCTCTGAGAGACTAGTCACCTCTCTCTCCCCAAGCAGATCATGTCTTGGTAGACTTATACTCATCCGCGTCTGCAGGGGAGCTTTGCTGGATGAAGCTCTCCTACACTCAAATAGCTATTTTCCAAGGCCCTAGCCTTCACAAACAACCTAGATTTTACAAGAAATATTTAAAACTCAAATAATAAGAAAAACAACTTGATTTAAAAATGAGCAAAAGATTTGAATAGACACTTCACCAGAAAAGATGTACAAATGGCCAATAAGCACAAGAAAAGATGCTCAATGTCTCAGTTATCAGAGAAATGCATATTAAAACATAATGAGATACGATTACCCATCCATTAGAATGGCCAAAATTAAAAATACTGGCAACACCAAGTTTGGTATTGCTGGTAAAATAAAATCACACAATTGCTTTGGAAAATAGTGTGGCAATTCCTTATAAAATTAATTATACTTGACTATATGACCCAGCAATTTTATTCCTAAATGAAATGAAAACATATGTCCACATAAAGCTTTTTACATAAATGTTCATAGCAGCTTCAGTAATAGTAGTCCAAAACTTGATACAACCAAATGACTACTAACCTATGAATGGATAAACAAATTGTGGTATAGTATTACAATGAAACACTGTTTAACAACAAAACAACAACAACAACAACAACAACAAAAAGACAATACACACGACATGGATGAATCTCAAAAACATTATACTGATCAAAAGGATACACACTATATAATTCTACTTACATGAAACTTACTAAAGACAAATATAAAAATAGAATGTAGATCAGTGGTTGACAGGCGTTAGGAGTAGAAGTTTTTAACTTACAAATTGGCTAGAAAGAAAAACATCCTGGCTGGTGTAGCTCAATGGATTGAGCGTGGGATGTGAACCAAAGGGTCGCCAGTTTGATTCCCAGTCAGGGCACATGCCTGGGTTGCAGGCCAGGTCCCCAGGAGGGCCACATGAGATGTAACCACACATTGATGTTTCTCCCCATCTCTTTCTACCTCCTTCTGTCTAAAATAAATAAATAAAATATTTTTTTAAAAAAAGAAAAACATAAGGGAACAGTCTGTGTTGATGGAATTATTCTTTTTAATTTTTTTAGTTTTTACTTATTAATTTTTTAGAGAGAGAGGGGGAAGAGAGATAAAGAAAAACATCAATTTGTTATTCCACTTATTTATGCATTCATTGGTTGATTCTTGTACATGCCCTGACTGGAGACCAAACTCACAACCTTGGCATATTGGAATGACTCTAAATAACTGAGCTACCCTACCAGGGCTTTACATACCTCGTATATCTTTAATTTCTCATTAGTTTTTGCAACAAATCTTTCAATGAAGCTATTTTGGAATTTTTAAGCTTTTTGTAGGTTTTTCATGCTGATTAAAATAGGTAACTCATTCTGTTTGTTTGGTTTGGGAGCCCTTGATTTTACATATATTCCTTACTATTTGGAATGTTCCTTCTAATGGTTATAATCTCCCTGAAGACTGGCAGCAGTTTGGTAGGACCCTAGCTGCAAATGGCTTCTGGGGTGATGGTTACAAAGCCAAGCTCTCAGGACACAGTAAGATTTTTGCCATTTTTGTAAATATAGCTTTCTGGACCATAGTTCTTAAGCAGATATGCTGGAAGGTGGCATGCCTAACTTTTCATTTTAATTTATTTTACGTTTCCCATTTTATTTTACTTACTTTAAAATTTTTATTGGGGTGACATTGGTTAATAAAACCATGCAGGTTTCATATTTTAATTTTTTAATTGAAGTATAATTGACTTACAATATTATATTAGTTTCAGGTGTACAACCTAGTGATTCAATAGTTATATACATAATGAAGTGATCACCATAAGTCTAGTTACCTTCTGTGACCATACAGAGTTATTACGGTCTAATTAACTATATTCTCTATGCTATTCATTACTTCCCTGTGACTTACTCATTTTACAGCTAGAAGTTTATACCCTTTTCTCCCCTTCACCTATTTTGCCTATCTCCCTACTCCTATCTCTCTAGCAACCACATTTGTTCTCTGTATCTATGAGTTTGTTTTTGTTTTGTTTTGTTTGTTCATTTGTTTTGTTTTTTAGATTCACATATAAGTGAAATCATATGATATTTGTCTTTCTCTGTCTGACTTGTTTCACTTAGCATAACACCCTCCAGAAATACCCAAAAGTGGAATGCTGGGTTGTATGGTAGTTCTATTTTTAATTTTTTGAGAAACCTCCATACTGTTTTTCATAGTGGCTGCACCAGTTTACATTTCCACCAACAGTGCACAAGGCTTCCCTTTTCTCCTCATCCTAATCAACACTTGTTAGCTTTTGTCTTTTCCATAATAGCCATTCTGACAGGTGTGAGGTAGCATCTCACTGTAGTTTTGATTTTGCATTTCCCTCATGATTAATTATGCTGAGCATTTCATGTACTTGTTGGCCATCTATATGTCTTCTTTGGAAAAAGGTCTCTTCATGCTCTCTGCCTATTTTTTAATCAGATTGTCTTTTTGATATCTAGTGACATGAGTTTCTTGGTGTATTGGGACGATGCTCTAACCCAGCAGTCCCCAGTCTTTTCCCACAGGGGATGAGGGGGTTGGGGGATGGGAAGATAGGAGGCAGGAACTCAGGAGAGCTTCCCTTGCAGCCTGGTTCCTAACAGGCTAAGGAGTGGTACTGGTCCACAGCCCGGGGCTGGGAACCCCTGCTCTAACCAACTGAGCTACCCAGTCAAGGTTGATGGAACTATTCTAAACAGAGATAGATTTTTGTCAAAACTCATGAAATTGTATACTTAAAATTGTTGTATTTTATAATATGTAAATTATACCTCAATAAAGTTGATTTTACTTAAAGTCCCTACAAAGATTTTTGTGAAACTTGACACACCAATTTTAAAATTATATAGAAGAACTAAGATTCAAAAATGACCAGGACAATTTTTAAGATAAATAAGGAGGAGGAAAGTCATTTTATCAGATATCAAAATATATTACAAAGTTACATTATTTAAGACAGTGTGGAACTGTTGTAAAGACAGACATACAGAGCAATACAACATCCAGAAACAGACCCATGCATACTTGTTTTATCACAGTAATGGCTCTGCATATCAGTGAAAGACAAACCTTTCAAAAAATTCTGCCCAGATAATTGGTTTTCCATTTTTAAAAAAATTATATCTCCACTTCATATCATATACAAAATCAATTCTAAGTTAAGTGTGATAAGCCAATTTTTTAAAAAATTTAAACAAAATAAAGGAGAATATCTATGACTTCAAAGAATGAATTTTTTGGACAAGAAATATAAAAACCACAAAGAAAAGATTCATGAATTTTATTTACCACATTAAATTCTAAATGCCTGTAAGTCAAAAGACACTCTCCAAAAGTTAAAAAGACAAGGCACATACTAGGATAAAACTTCTGCAGAGGTTACAAACAACTGATTAATAGCCCAATTGTACAAAGAACTTATAAATATCAAATTAGGAAAAAACAGCAAAATGTATAAAAAGAAAATTCACCCAAATAGAAATCTGAATGGGCAACTGGCATTTTTAAAACAATGCTGAAAACACAATGAAATACCATTTCATACTCATCAGATAAGAAAGAACTAAATTCTAGCAATATTCAGTGTTGGGGAGGATAAGGAACAATGAAGATCTAAACTGGTAACCACTTAGGAAGCAATTTTACAACCATACAAGAGTCAGCAAAATGCTACGAACAACTTAGAAGTTCAACAAAAGAATGAATAAATAAATTGTGATATATCCATATACTACAATGCTATACAGCAGTTAAGATTAATGATAGAGGAAGATTAGATATAGATCACATAGGCATAGATATCTATCTATCTCTATCTATATATCCCTCAACATGGACAAGTCCCCAAAATATGATATTGAGTGAAACATACAGCCTACCCCTTTTTCTTCTCTTTGAGCTGCAACACTATGGTTCTTAGATTCTGGAATCATAACAAGAAGAGATGTAGGGGGAGGGGGCAACCAGGAAGGCCAAGGGAGGCCTCAACCAGATACCAGGGTCCAGGTTGTTGTCATGGAACAAGAAAGAACTCAAGAGCATGACAGAAAGATTTAGCAAAGCACAGTAAATTTATTAAAGCGATAGTACGCACTCAAGAAGTGAGAGCGAGCAACCTTGGAGAATGAGATATCCCAAGGGTCTTGGGGGAAGGTTTTTGTCAAACATGGACAAGGGCAGGATTGGGTGGTCCCTGGCTTCAGATGTTGGCGGGGTAACTGCCAACGTGGCTCATCCTTGTCCCTTAATCTCCAGAGAGTGATTTCTTTTTTGGTCCTCTGGGAACTCTCGCGACCATTTGGGGGACAGGTCCCAAAACGGTAATGCAAATTTAAAATTATTTTTAATTTATTGATTTTTAGAGAGAGAGAAATTTGAGAGAGAGAAACATGAACTATTGTTCCACTATTTAAGCATTCATTGGATGATTCTTGTATGTGCCCTGACCAGGGATAGAACCTGCAACCTTGGCTCATCAGGACGATGCTCTAACCTACTGAACTACCTGGCCAGGACCGTAATGCAAATTTATTATAAAGATATAATGGTCCTAAAAGTTGGTCACTTTTAGGTCAGTATGACTACCAAATCTGGTTGAAGCTGGTTTTGTCTCAGTTACAGGAAATTGAGGAGGGGAAGGCAGAGTGTGGGGGGAACAGGGGTCAGTGAAGGTCAAATCTGTGATGTTCCAGCCAAGACGTAAAAGGGGAGGGGTAGAGCTTGAGGCCTTTCTTCCCTACTCTTTCCTACCTCAAAGAGAAACACTATGAAAAGTGGCTTAGCGAAGTCTCAAAATAGACAAATCCCCAAATATAATGTTGAGTGAAAGTGTTGTAAAACATGTATATATGGCATAATATATGTAGTCTTAAACGTAATAATACCATATACTATTTGTAGTTAACATATTTATAGGAATGTTAAACACTAAATTCACAGTAGTTACCTCTGTAGAGGGGTTGGTGGGGAATGAGATTGAAAGAATAAATAAGGCCAAAGGTCTTCTTAAACAAGATGATGTTTATTATATTATTCCTTAGACTTATTTGTAAACCTCCAACTACTTCACAAGAAAGAGGGGGACACAAAGATCAATGTTAGAATGTCATCAAGGACTCCACAAGGAAGAACGTGTTGTGACAAGCTAGTCCACTGGCATATGTGGTCCAGCACTCCCAGTTGTTGAAATAAATGTATCAGCACATCAGTGCCTGACGATATTCATCATCTGAATCATATAGCCAACTGTCTGGCTCAGAACCGAAATTCATCAGAGAGACTTCTGAAAATTTTGGCTTTCTACAATTTTCCCAGATTAATACAGACACCTAGTGCTGATGACACCGCATTTCTGACTGTAAATTAATAACCTAGCATTATGGTTTTAATACTTCAGTTCCTGGTGATTTAGTTATAATGAAAACAGCCTTCCTGAATCGAATCAGCTCCAGGACAATGACATGAGTGGCTATATGAACCTGTAAGGATGAGGACCAAACCCTGACTGACCCTTTTTCTAGGCAACTGCTCAACCTTATTCTTTGCCTCTTCCAAATTTCAAGAGTTCAGGTTAAATAAAATTATTCTAAGTAAGAGAAAACAAAGAAATTTCAAATAAATGCTCTCTCACTCCCTCTTTCCTTCACTCCCTCCCTCTCCTTCCCTCTCTCTCTCTAAAAAGCAATGAAGATATGTCCTCAGGTGAGAATTTTCTTAAAAATTCCAACATAGGTAGATGGATGTGTCAGTCTTTTGATATCATTTAAGTGGTAACCCAGTTCTTTGAAGAATTAAAAACAGCTGTCCTAGCTGGCCAGGGTGGCTCAGTTGGTTGGAGTGTCATTCCATAAACTGAAAGATGGTGGGTTCAATTCCTGGTCAGGGCACATGCCTGGGTTGCAGGTTCAGTCCTAGTCAGGACACGTGCAAGAGGCAATTGATTGATGTTCTTCTCTCACATCAATGTTTCTCTCCCTCTCTCTCTCCCTCCCTTCCCCTCTCTCTAAAATCAAAGAGCATGCCCTCAGGTGAGGATTTAAAAAAAAAAAACAGCTGTTCTAGTTTTACAAGTCTAGTTTTACATGACCAGAGGTGTGTGGCTCCAGAAACATTTCAAATCCACCAATCTTTTTTACCAACGCCAGAACCTCCCCTATTCATCTCAAAAGGCTTATAAATATTGGCCTTACAAAACCAAAGTCCTTCAGGCCAAGATGAAGGTGTAGGTAGAAAAGCTTTGCTTCTTAACCAAAAGAAGGATAACAACCAATTTAAAAACAAAAAACAAACAAAACTGCCAGAAAATTGAACACGATGGAAGTCCAACAACCAAGGAGTTAAAGAAAAAACATTCATCCAGACCGATACGTGGGAGGAGATGGGCAGCCAGGGCAGAGGAGATGTGCATCGAGGTGGCAGTTAGCAGACCAGGAGGTCCCACATTCGTGTGCAGATAAACTGAGAAGAACAACTGGTAGTGAGACAGACCACATAACCCAGGTTTCAGCACGGGAAAATAAAGCCTCAAAACCTGGCTGTAAAAACCTGTGGGGGTTATGGCAGCAGGAGAAACTCCCAGTCTCACAGGAGAGGACACTGGCAGGGCCCATGGGGTCCTAGGACATACACAAGCCCACCCACCTGGGAATCAGCACCAAGGCAGCCCCTGTAAGGGCATAATTCGCCTGTGCAAAGCAGGGGAAGTGACTCTGAAAGCAGGGCAAGAGCGGAGCAAGTAGCACTGTTCCCTCTCTGGCCCCTCCCCCACATACAGCATCACAAGGCAGCAAAGTAGGTTGCTCCACCCTGGCAAATACCTAAGGCTCCAACCCTTATAACATAACAGATGCACCGAGACAAAGAAATATGGCCCAAATGAAAGAACAGACCAAAACTCCAGAAAAAGTACTAAGCAAATGTAAATATATAAATATATAATGATGTATATGATATAAATATATAAATACATATTATTTATTATTATTCAATATTGTTATTTATATCATATACATAAAAATACCATACATCTATAACATGTACATAAGATGTAAAATGAGACAAAAAATATACATGTCATAGATGTGTGGTACTTTCTATCTCCACATGGTATTGCTAAAATTAATTTGGAAAAGAACTCTTATTTTATTGGTTTAAGAAAACAAGTAGTTAATATGAATTAAAGAAACTGACAATTACAAAGTATCCAAATGCTTTTCAAGTCCACATGGTTTAACACTAATCTTTAGTAAATATTCTGGGTGGTAGGCACGTAATACAATACACGGATGATGTATCATAGAATTGTACGTTTGAATCCTATATAATTTTATTGACTAACATCACCCCAATACATTAAATTTTAAATAAAATAGGTGGGAAAGCTAGTTTAAGGTTGTTGGTTTAATTGAAACAGCCATGTCTTTAGAGTTATCAACACTGAATATAATGTAATCTTACAACTTTTATTCTACTGGGATTTATTAGTCAAATAAGATCATGTTACAAAATTTGTCAACAAGAAAAATAAGTTGGTATAAAACGTTCATAAGTAATCTAAACCTAAGTTTTGAAACAAGAAGATTAAATAAATGTGAGATGAAAGTTTCTAGGAGAACTTTTAAAATAAGTTTTCCAAATCTTTTTGATAACTTGAAACGTTAAAGCTTTGCTAAGATCAAGCTAAATGATGAAAAAGTATTAAATATCCAGATGATTTATAAAATAGTGAAACATTAACCTACTAGACATAGGTTTTCCACTTTTGGCTTCTATTTACGAAGAAACTAAAAATATTTGGGTCTGTTAGTAAACATGTCTTGTGCCACGCCGAGAAGTGTGTTAGTGTTACCAGACAGGAAGTGGCCTGGAGCGGTCCGCCTCGGGCTGGCCTGGGGTGTGTGGGTCCTTGACTTCATACAGGAAAGATTTTACAGCACAAGTCCAGGTGATTTTGAGAGTATGTATATTAAACCAGGAAGCAGTGAAACAAGAAAGGGATAGAAGTAAGAGCAGAAAGACTATGTGGGGCTACTTTGGCTCTCTAGAAAAGACACAAAAAAGAAGTGAGCCAAAGCAGGGTTACTGTCAGTTCACTGAAAAGTCAGAAAAGGGGGACTTGGAGACAGGTTCAGGGGGTTGGTCTGAGACAGGCTGCACTATGAGATACTCCCCTGGTTGCAAGTCTCGTGGGGACCCTTAGCTTTTAGGAGAGAAAAGTAAAGATGCACACCTGAGAGACAAGAAAGGTGCAAGTGTGCTCCCAAGGGAGAGCGCACACTGGATCCTTCATCTTCAGGGCTTTAAAAGCTGGGAGTTCTCAATAAAATATTCATCAGCTTTCTGTTGATGTTCAAAAATGAGATTTATTCCCTTAACTTCATCTGTCCTTGGGTGTGGTCAGCACAAGTGGCACTAATCTGCTATCTCCTGAGTAGAGTGATTTAAACTATTTACCCTCTGGCTGGGGAGAAGTGTAAACCATTCACTTTTGTGTCCTTGGTTAGGGAAGATAGGATTTTGTAATTTACTGGATGGCTGTAAACTGCTTGGCCATTTAACTGTCTTTCTCAGTTTCCCTATTCTATTTGTCCTGGCTTACTAGCCTGTCTCACTGTGAGAAAGCAACATGATTCTAGAAAAAAGTATTTATAAATTTGCCAAAGCACAAAATGCTAACACAGTGCACAACTGCTACTTCTTAGCCTTAAACAGAAATTAAAGATTTCTAAAGGTTAATCATTCTAATTAATATATGTAACTAAAGCTACAAAAATAATAAGGGAAACATCTCTATGCAAGGAAAGTAGAAGGGGGGTTTTAAGAAGGTATGAAGAAGGGAAGCGTATTTTGTTGAGGGAAAAGAACACTTTTTTCCCAAAGTAAAACTGGTTATGTCAAAAAAGGGAAGTAGAGAATAAAGGACAAATTAAATAGGAAATTAGGAAGAAAGGATGAAACTTGACTAAAAATTGAATTGTTACAAGGGTTTTTTAAAATTAAGCTTTAATATCAGTAGTGTACGAATGAATGTAAAACTGACTTTTCTTTCATTTGCTAAAAGGACAAAGTTTTCTTGGACTAGATCCTGAATTCTTCCAGTTGACTCAAATATATGACTATAACTCTCCAAATTAACATTTCCAACTTTCTCCCACCCTTCTGATTTGGAATCAGTAGAATAAAGACTGCTTTCAAGTCCCCTTGGAAGGACTTATACCAGGTTCTCCTCACTATCCAGATGGCAGCCAAACTTCAGGGACTTGAACCTTGGGTACATATCTCATAACTAATGAAGGCTCCACCTGACTTCTATCCTGTACAGATGCTGGATCCCCTTCAATTCAAATCAATGAGAAAGAGAAGTAGCTGACATCAATGTATATTATTCCCACCCAAGAAGCTGGATCAAGAATTCTTTAGCTAAATGTGAAATCATTCTTTCTTTTCTTTCTTTCCTTTACTATGGAGTTTGCCTGGAAAGATAACATCATCTATATCCCCAGGCCATTGCTAAATGAGGGTAACCTCTGAAATTTAGAACAACTTTTTAATTCAGACTAGGAGAAAACCTCACTTAGGTACATGCAGCAATTCCTATGAGTGAATCCATTAACAGTACTTCCTTAACAGGAACAGTTTATGCCCCAAAGGGTTTTTGTCTCTGTCTTGGTGGTTATCATTCTCCTTGAACCTGTGAATGCCTAGATAGCGGGTGCAGTCAGGCAGGCAATGCCTCTTAGGTTAACTGTGCCCCTAACTTTCCACAAAAGAACTAGGATACTTCATTCGTTGATTCCCCTGAATTTATATCATTGAGCTAGAAAGAAATTACCAGGAAGCGTTCATGATTCAGCATTCTCTTCCTCTGGCAGGGCCCTGCTTCCCTGGTTAGGAGTAAATGTAAATGAGGCTATGATCAGGAACTTCTCCTGAACTCTTAGAAACACTGCAGAACCTGCTATTAGAGCAGTGGTTGCTCAACAAAAATCCTTGGACTTTCTGGCCAAGGTTGTTCTTGATAATAGGATGGCCCTTGATTATCTTTCAGCTGAGCAAGGAAGTGTCTATTTTGAAGCCAACACAACCTGCTGCATCTCAGTTAACACTTCTGTGGAAGCAGAAATTCAATTATGTAAGATATACGAGCAAGCCATTTAGCTTAAAAAGGTGACTCCTCTGCAGGGTCTTTCTTTGACTTACTTGATTTTGATTGGTTTGGGTCCTGGGGACTATAGGTCTGAAGTACACAACAAACATTAAAAATTACCCTGATATGGTCACCATAACAATTTCCCTGGCACGTTCTATGCTCTCATAAGCTTTCAATGCATGTTCGCAGCCACTAACCAAGCAAATGATCTCCCTAAGACTGAAATGTCAGAAAAGAAACAAAGAGAATGACAGACGACTAAAAGATTGGGAGCCTGCAGCTGTGACTTTGAGTACCACAGAGATTAAGCAAAAATATCATGACCTGTGAATATCGCAAAGAGAATCAACAAAAGCTGTGAGAACTGCAGAGTGGTAGATGAGAGTGGTACTCATGCCTTAAATTTTTATCACATCTCAGTCAGGCTGAAAGTTTGATCAAAAAAAGGAAGGGGGGAAGGTTTAAAAAAAACAACAGACCCAAAGTAGAATGACTTATGTTAAGCCCCATCAAGATATAGTACTTAACCTGGGATTTGGGTTGTGTGAGTAGCCAAAGCAGGCGCACGCGTCTGTTGGGAGAGGCTTGGTCCCCAGCAGGCCAGAGGTCGGTGCATAGGTGGGGACTGGTCCGAAGAGGCTGGCGATCCCAGCGGGAGGAATTGGAGATTGAACTGAACGGGAGACTCGCAGCCCAGAGCTCTGGGACTAGGCGCGCACCCTGCAAAGCCAGTCAGGGGCGGCTCGGGTTAGTGCAAGACTGGGCACCCAGGCTGGGGGCTCACGGGAGCCAAGTCCAGAGATGGAAGCGGTCTGCGAATTCAGGGGCGCGGAGCTCACTCCTGGAGGGACCGAGACATAGACCAGCACCTGTGATCGGAGACCTGCGGTGCCGACTGCCTCCGTGGGAGAGGGACAGGGGAGCCCAATCGAGCTCCATTGAGGGAAGCCACAGACCTCGTGGACTCCTGACTCAGTGTGGAGACTAGGCAACCCAGGAGGGGTACTGCGAATTCCTAGCAACTGGGCTGAAAGCAGGACGGCAGCTAAGTGTGCAGCTCAGAAAGGAAGAAACAAAAGGAAACCTGATAGCTTCCCAGCCTGTCGCAGACAGAAGGACCAGAGGAGCAGGCCTGACTGGACACTTTTACAGCCAGACAACAGAAGGTTTTTTTTGTTGTTGTTTTGTTTTTTTTATTGTTTTGTTTTGTTTCTTTGTTTTGGCTTTCTGTGTGTTTCTTTGTTGGTTTTCCCTCACCCTTCTTCCTATCTGTCCTTCTGTATATTTTTTTTAATTCCTTCTACCATCCCTTCATTTAGTATTCCTATTTCTCTCCTCTTTTTGTTTTTTGTTTTTTATTACTTTTTATTTTATTTTTTTCCTTTTTTTTCCTCTTTCTTTTTTCTCCCTTCCCTTCTCTTCTTTATCCACAGGTGAGACATTGAAACCTGGAATTGTGAAGAGAATAGAGTGGGTCTCAGACAAGAGCCAGCCTAAAAAAACAGAGACAGTAACAAAAAATTAACATTGCTGCTCCAGAGAACTTGACAGATCAATTTAAGAATCAGAGGCTAGCAAGAAGAATCCCACAAACAATGAGAAGACAAAGAAACAATCCCCAAATGAAAGGAAAGGAGGAAGCCCCAGAAAGAATGATAAATGAAACAGAAGCAAGCCAACTATCAGATATTGAGTTCAAAGCAGATGTTATCAGGCAGCTCAAGAAACTCGAGAAGCTTGATGAACTCACAGAAAACTACCAGAAATTACAGGGAAACTATAATGAACTCACTGCAAACTATGTCAGCATGAAAAAGGAAATAGAAACTATTCACAAGGGCCAAGAAGAAATGAAGAATACAATATCTGAACTGAAGAAAACAATAGAAGGAATCAAAAGCTGGCTCGATGAGGCAGAGGATCAGATCAGCGAGCTGGAGGACAAGGTTGAAAAAAGCACCCAAAAAGAGCAAGAACAGGAAAAGAGGCTCAGAAAGAATGAAGAGGTATTAAGGGAACTGCAGGACAACATGAAACGTAACAATATTTGTATAATAGGGATACCAGAAGGAGAGGAAGAGCAGCAAGGGATGGAAAACCTGTTCGAAAAAGTAATGATGGAAAACTTCCCCAATCTGATGAGAGAAAAAGCCACACAAATCCAGGAAATACAGAGAGTCCCAATCAAAAGGAACCCTAACAGGCCCACTTCAAGACA
>PVJI01014625.1:0-43509 GCA_004026765.1 Micronycteris hirsuta
ACAGCCAGCTTTCCTTCAGAGCACAACTCAGCAGCCATGCACCCGGCGTTTGCATCTTGATGTAGTGGGGAAGCAGTGCGCACGCACT
Source organism: Micronycteris hirsuta (assembly GCA_004026765.1). Lineage (NCBI taxonomy): Eukaryota > Metazoa > Chordata > Mammalia > Chiroptera > Phyllostomidae > Micronycteris > Micronycteris hirsuta. The sequence continues at coordinate 89 of PVJI01014625.1, forward strand.
GGTGCTCCCGCCTGCCTCAGGACGCGTCCCAGCATTCTGGTTGAAAGATCCTATCCGTAAGCACTAAATATGTCTTGAAATAAAAAAGCTTCAGGTTTGCTTAAAGAATACAAACTGCAGCTGCCTGCATGTGTGAGTGCAGACTACAAATCAGAGCCAAAAAGAAAAAAAGCCAAGAAATAGAGGATGTGATTTGCAGCTTTTGTTAAAAAAAAGTGATGTGAAATAACTTGTTCATTCTAATAGGGTTTTAATAGATTTTTTTCCCATGACACTTATTGCAAACTAGAACATTAAGTGTGACAGAAGCCTTATTTGACCATGGATTTAGTGATGTGACCAACAAATCATTTGGTTATAAAACCTGAGACTGCTTCATTTGGTTTTGCAGTGCCTGGAAACCCTCTTGGCAAACCATTTCACGTGCCGCATGCCTTTCTAATGAAAACTAGTAATGCCCTTTGTCACCGTTTATTCCATCATTTCCTGGTACAGAAACCTTCAAGCATTGTATAGAGGCCAAGGATCGTGGTCTGAAACAACGCTCCTCCTCGGCCTCACTCCCGGCCTGCCCGCCCCCATTCCCCTGCAGCAGAGCCTGATAGGTAAGCTGTCCTCCTGCTCTTCCCTGAGCCTGCTTTGTGCCTTCCTGCCGCTGAGTTTAGGAAATGTTGCCTGGAAAGTCCTTCTTCCTCTTCCTTCCATCTTGGCCTCCTGAAACTCCTGCAAGTCTTTCAGAAGCAGCTCAGATGCACAATGCCTCTTGGAAGTTTTACCTGGTCTTTCTAATTATGTTTCCCAAACTGGGTTCCTCGCAACATCAAGCCAATGATCCTCTGTTTCCCGAAGAGTCACAAAAACCCCTAGCACCTTAAATGCTCCAAGAAGTCATACAGTAAAGCCACCTGTTAATTTTTGTTTTGTTTTGCTCAGCAGTTCCTCACCTTATTTAACCACGGGTCTCTCCCCCGCTCCCTCTCCCCCAAGTAACGCTTTCTAACATCCTAGCAAGCTCACTTGTGAGAAGCGTTTCCCAGCTGCGCTGCGTTCCCAATTCTCGCATCTGTATTTATTCATCTACTTAGTGAGCTAATACACATTGCCCATCTACTAAGTGTAGAAAAGGATAAAAAATGACTCAGACTTAAAGCCCTGAGATAAGCTTAAACATTGTTAAGTGAATGAGAGAGGCGGATAAGAGGCGACAGAGGCGCTGGAGATGAAAAATATTCTTTCAGCCCAGAGGACTGTGGCCATCTGAGTCCTTCAGGAAGCAGATTCCAGGTCAGGACTGAATGTGCAAAGATTCGATTAGGGGCCAGCAGCTGAGAGAAGGTGGAGAGGAAGCTGAGAAAACCTAGGAGAGTCATCAAGCCCCTATGCAAGCTCAACCCTGAATGTTGGGAAGGGGGCTTGAGAGTTGGGGGTGTGTGTGCAGTCCAAGGAAGCTTTGGCCAGGCCTTCAAGCCAGCATCAGAACTGTCCAGAGTGGGGGCACTGCCTTAGTGTCACACTTGGTCGTAGGCTGGGAGCAGCCCACTGGCAGTGTGGCCTCCTCCCAAGTGTAACAGTGAAATCCGGAGTGCAGCCATCCATGGTCTGGAGGTCAATCCCATCCATGTCAGTTTAGGTATCTGAGAGGTGTATTCCCATGGTTGCAGCGGGGAACTGGAGGAGACTGCAGGAGCTGGCACTGGTGCTTGGCCTTGATGGAGTGTTAGCATGTGGGGCTGGGAGAGAAGAGTGCTCCAGATAAGAGGAGTAGCATGAGCAAAAACACAGAAGCAAGAAAGTATGAAATTGTCCATGGAAAACTGGGAGTGTTTCATTTACGGTTGGAACTTCAGGTATGGGGCAGCGGTTACAGGATAGAAGCATGGATTCCGGAGCCAGGTTGCCTGGTCCAATACCCCAGCAGCCCCCCAACCTTGGGTAAGTCACTTCACATTTCTTTGTTTCAGTTTCCGTATCTTTACAATGGGGATAGTCTATGGGACTGTTGTGGTCATTGCAACAACTTATTTTCTGATTCATTGAAACCAGCTAGGTTTTCTATAGTTCAGTTCAGTTCTTAAGTTAAGTACCCAGCATTACCCCGGGCCCTACAGTCGAGGACTCAGCCCCATTTAAGATATCAGCTGCAACTGTAGTCCCCAGGCTACCTGCACTCCTGCCCAGGTGGCTGTAAACTCAGGGTTTGCCACGATGTCTCCTCTCATGTTTGCTAATTCACTGGAATGGCTCACAGAACTCAGAACAATACTTACAATTGCCAGTTTGTTACAAAGGATACCACTCAGGAACAGCCAAATGGGAGAGATGCTTAAAACAAGGTATAGGGTTGGGGGTTGGGATGCAGAGTTCCATGCCTTCTCCAGGCACGTTTCTCTTCCAAAACACGGCTATGCCCACCAACCTAGAAGCTCCCAAGCCACATCGTTCAAGAGTTTTCATTCAGGCCTCATTACATAGGCTTGATTGATCACATCTTTTGTCACTGGTGACTGAACTCAATCTTCCGACCCACTCCTCCTCCTGGCAGGGCCAGCTCCTCCCTTGAAACTGTGTGAGGGCCACCTTGCAGGCATGAACACAGGTGGGGTTGAAAGAGGCTTGTTAGGAGTAGTAAAAGACACCCTTATCACTCAGGAGTAACAATGTTTGTGCAAAATACACAGAACATAAAATGGATCATCTTAACCATTTCTAAGTGCACAGCTCAGTGTGTTGTTAAATGCACGCACACTGTGGTGCACCCATCACCACCACGCAGCCCCTAACTCTTCATCTTACAACACCGCAGCTCTGCGTTCATTACGCAGCTCCCAGTCTCCTCTGCCCCGGTCCCTGACAGCTACCATTATACTTTCCATCTTTGTGATTTTGACTGTTCTAACGACCTTATACAAGTGGAATCATACCATGTTTGTCTTTTGTGACTGCCTTATTTCACCTAGCATAATGTCCTCAAGGTTCATCCATAATGTAGCATATGCAGAATATCTTTTCTTTTTAAAGTTAAATAATATTCCATTGTATGTATAAGCCACAGTTTGTTTATCCATTCATCTGTCGATGGGCACTTGGGTTGCGTCCATGTTTCTTTTTTAAATCATATTTTATTGATTATGCTATTACGGTTGTCCTGATTTTCCCCTTTGCCCCCCTCCATCCAGTATCCCCCACTCCCTCAGGCAGTCCCCCCACCCTTGTTCATGTCCATGGGTCATGCGTTTAAGTTCTTTGGCTACTGCCTTTCCTAATCTGTACTTTATATTCCCATGGCTATTCTGTAACTACCCATTCGTACTTCTTAATCCTCTCGCCTCTTCACTCATTCTCACACACCTACACTCCCATCTCTTTATCTTTAACCTTTGGGATTTGAATTATGATGTGTCTTGGGGTGGGCCTCTTTGCATCCATCTCCTTTGGGACTCTGTTCTTTCTGGACTTGCATGTCTACTTCCTTCACCAAATAAGGGAAGTTTTCTTTCATTATGTTTTCAAATAGATTTCTAATTTCTTGCTCTTTCTCGTCTCATTCTGGAACCCCCATGAAGTGAATGTTTGATTGCTTAAAGTTGTCCCACAAGCTGCTTACACGATCCTTGTTTTTTCGGATTCTCTTTTTTACTTATTGTTCTGATTGGTTGTTTTTTGCCTTCTTATGTTCCAAATCACTGATTTGAATCTCAGCGTAATCCGCTCTACCTCTTTTCCTTGTAAATTTTTCTTTATTTCAATTAGTGTATCCTTTGTTCTGACTGGGTCATTTTTATGCTGCTAAGGTCCTCACTAAGTTTCTTGAGCATCCTTATAAACTGTTTTAAATTCTGCATCTGATAGGTAGTCTCCATTTCGTTTAGCTCTTTTTCTGGAATTTGGTCTGTTCTTTCATTTGGTGCACATTTCTCTGTCTCCTCATTTTGGCAGCTTCCCTGTGTTTGTTTCTATGTATTAGGTAGAGCTGCTTTGACTTAGTGTCTTGGTAGTGTGGCCTAATGTAGTAGGTGTCCTGTAGGGTCCAGGGGCACAGCCTCTCCATCATCCAAACTGGGTACTCAAGGTGCACCCTTTGTGTGGGCTGAGTACATCCTCCTCTTGTAGTTGAGCCTTGGTTGCTGTTGTAGATCAATGGGAGGGATTTACCCAGGCCAGTCAGCTGCAAGGATTGGCTGTGACCACTTACCACCACCCTCCACCCTCCATGGAGGATCAGCTGTGCAGGGGCAGAGTGGTGGTGATCTGACACGGTCTATAGCTGTCCACTGGGTGCGTTGGCCCTGGGGTTTCCCAGATGATGCAGGCAAAGGTCAGTCTCCACTTGTGTCTTTGCCACCCTGCCTGAGCTATAGAGCGATCTGAAATGGCTGCTACTTGGGCTGGGCTTGGAGATTCCCAGATGAAGTCAAGCTGTAATCTAGGCTGGCTGCTGCTAGTTTTAGGCATGGGGTTCATTGAGACCAGCTGTTGCTTTTTTGAGAGGATTTAGGGAGTTGTGAAGCCTGAGCCAAGACCATTCATATGGAAAAGCAGCTTGGGTGGGCCCATAAGTTGTGTGGGGCGGAGTCTTTGGGGATCTCCAAGGCAGGTCAAACAGTGTTAGCCAGGCTTAAGGAGTGTGCCGGCTCTGTAGGGGGAGGGCCCAGAAAAGGAACTATGGCCTTGGTGCCAGACACCTCAGCCTCCCCCCTGCACGCCACTGGTGCCCCTCAGCCACCATTCTGTCACTGGAGAACAGAGGGAGTGAGTCTGAATAGGTGAGTTTGTGTGTGGGTTCTTTAGGAGGAAATGCTTGGGGATCCAGAAGTTTCTTCCACTGACTTAATCCCCACTGGTTTTTTAAATCAGAAGTTGTGGGGACTTATCTTCCTGGCTCTGAAACCCTGGGCTGGGGGGCCTGGTGTGGGGCTGGGACTCTTCACTCCCGAAATGTTCCTCCCAAACTTTATCCACTACACATGGATGTGGGACCAGCCTATCCATGTCTTCACCCCTCCTACCAGTCTGGATGGATGTGGTTTTTTAAATTCTGTAGTTGTCAGACTTTTGTTCTACTTGATTTCTGTTGGTTCTGAGCGATGGTTGTTCTATATCTTAGTTGTAATTTTGTTGTTGTGTAAAGAGGCGAACCGTTTCTGCCTATGCCGCCATCTTGACTGGAAGTTCACTTTCATGTTTTGGCTGTTGTGCATAATGCTGCTATGAATGTGGTGTACAAATGTCTCTTTGAGACCTTGCTTTCAGTTCTTTTGGATGTATTTCTGGATCATATACTAACTCTATGTTTATTCGTTTTTGAAGAACCAACATACTGTTTTTCATAGCAGCTATACCATTTTGCATCCCCACCAAGAGTGCAGTGTTTAAATTTCTCCACATCCTCACCAAATTTGCATTCTTTTTTATTTTACTAATAGCCTTCATAATGCTGTGAAGTGATATATCATTGTAGTTTTGATTTGCACTTTTCTAATGATTAGTGATGAGCATCTTCTCATGTGCTTATTGGTCATTCAAATACATTTTTTTTTGTTGAAAAATGTCTACTTAAGTCCTTTGAATTGGGCTGTTTGTTTTTCTTTTAAGAGTTCTTTATATATTCTGCCAGATTTATAATTTGAAAATATTTTTTCCCATTCTTTGGGTCCTGCTTTTTACACTGTTAATGGTATTTTTTGGTGCACAAAACTTTGAAATTTTTTTGAGGTCCAACTTGTCTATATTTTCTTTGATTTGTGCCTTTAGTAGATATCCAAGACATCATTACCAAATCCAATGTCAAGATAATTTTGTTCTATGTTTTCTTCTGAGATTTTTATTGTTTTAGGTCTTATAGTTAGGTCCTTGATCCATTTTGAGTCAATTTTTTATATATTGATAGGTAAGGGTCCAAGTTTATTCTTTTTGCATGTGGTTACCCAGTTTTCCCAGCATAATTTGTTGAAAAGGCTGTCCTTTCCTCAGTTGAATGATCTTGGCACCTTTTTCCAGAACTATTTGACCACATACATGAGAGTATTTCTAGGCTCTCTATTCTATTCCATTGGTCTATATGTCTGTCTTTATGTCAGTACCACATTGTTCTGATTACTGTAGCTTTGCAGTAAGTTTTGAATCCAGAAAGTATCTTTCATTTTTGTTATTTTTCAAGATTGTTTTGGCTTTTGGGGTCCTTTAAGATTCCATATAAATTTTACATTGATTTTTTAAAAATTTCTGCAAACAGTGTCATTGGCATTTTGATATGGATTTCATTAATTCTGTATATCACTTTGTGTCATGTGGACATTATTACAATACTATTGACCATGTTCCTATGGTGTGCTTTATGTCTCTGTGATTATTCTGTAACTACAATCCATACTTCTCAATCCCTTCACCTTTTTCACCCAGTCCCCCAACTCATTCCCCTCTAGCAATAATTATTCTGTTCTCTGTATCTACGAGTCTGTTTATGTTTGGTTTGCTCATTTACATTGTTCTTTAGATTCTACATATAAGCGAAGTCATATGGTATTTGTCTTTCCCTGACTAACTCCTTTCACTTAGCATAATACCCTCCAGGTTCATACATGCTGTCACAAATGTTAAGATTTCATTCTTTTTTATGGCCAAGTAACAGTCCATTGTATATATGAACTACCACTTTTTTATTCTCTTGTCTGTTGATGGGCACTTGAGTTGCTTCCATATCTTGGGTATTGTAAATAACTTTGCAATGAACATGGGGTGCACATATTCTTTTGAATTACTGTTTTTTGGGTATATACCCAGAGTGGATTTGCTGGGTCATAATATAGTTCCATTTTAATTTTTGTAAGGAACCTCCATGTTGTTTTCTATAGTGGCTGCACGAATGTGCATTTCCACCAAGAGTACATGAGGGTTCCCTTTTCTCCATGTCCTCGCCAACACTTGTTTGTTGATTTATTGATGATAGTCATCTGACAGGTGTTAGGTAATTTCTCATTGTGATTTTCATTTGCATTTCTCCGGTATTTAATGACATTGAGCATCTTTTCATATGTCTATTAGCCATCTGTATGTGCTCTTTGGAGAAGTGTCATCTATTCTTCTTTGCCCATTTTAAATTGGATTGTAAATTTTATTGGTGTTGAGTTCTATGAGTTCTTTATAAAATTTGAATATTAACCCCTTATTAGACATATCATTGGCAAATATGTTCTCTCATTCTGTAGGTTGTCTTTTCATTTTGTTGATGGTTTTCTTTGCTGTGCAAAGTGTTTTTAGTTTGATGTAGTCTCATTTGCTTAATTTTTCTTTTGTTTCTCTTACTCAAGATTTTTCTTTTGCTTCCCATTTTTCTATATCAGAAAAATGTTGCTATGAGAAATGTCCAAGATTTTATTGCCTATGTTTTCTTCTAGGAGTTTTATGGTTTTAAATCTTACAGTTAAGTCTTTAATACATTTTGAGTTTATTCTTTTGTATGGTGTAAGAAGGTGGTGTAGTTTCATTTTTTTCATGTGCATGTCCAAATTTCCCAATACCATCTATTGAATAGGTAAACTCTCTTTACTCCATTGTATGTTCTTGCCTCCTTTGTCAATATTAATTGGCCATAATGGTGTGGGTTTATTTCTGGACTTTCTATTCTGTTCCTTTGATCTATGTGTCTGTTTTTATGCCAGTACCACACTGTTTTGATTATTATATCCTCGTAGTATAGTTTGAGATCACATAGTATGACTCTTCCAACATTGATCCTCCGTCTCAATATTGCTGTTGCTATTCAGGGTCTTTTGCGGTTTCATATAAATATTTGGATTGTTTGTTCCAGTTATGTGAAATATACCATTGATATTTTTATAGGAATTGCATTGAATCTATAGTTTGTTTTGGGTAATATGGACATTTTAATAATGTTAACTCTTCCTATTCATAAGCATGCTATAGGATTGCATTTATTTGCATCTTCTTTAACTTTCTTCAGTGTCAAAAATTTTCCAAGTACAATATATTTTATCTTTTTGGTTAAATTTATTCCAAGGTATTTTATTTATTTTTTTAGACTTTATTTATTTTTAGAGAGAGGGGAAGGGAGGGAGAAAGAGAGGGAAAGAGACACCGATGTGTGAGAGATACATCATTGGATTGCCTCTTGCACACTCTCAACTGGGGACCTGGACCAAACCCCAGCCATGTGCCCTGACTTGGAACTGAACCAGTGACCTTTTGGTTCACAGGCTGGCACTCAATCCAGTGAGCCATACCAGCCGGGGCTATTTTATTTACTTTTTTGATGCAATTGTAAATGTGATTTTTTGTTTAGGTTCCCTTTCTGATAGTTCATTATTGGTATGTAAAAATACAACTGATTTCTGAACATTCACTTTGTGTCCTGCTATTTCATTGAATTCATTTATCAGTTTTAGTGGCTTTTTGGTGCAATCTTTAGAGTTTTCTATATATAGCAAATATTGATAATCTTCTTTCTTTGAAATTTGGATGCCTTTTATTTCTTTTTCTCTAGTTTCTACTCTTAAGGGAAATGCTTTTAGTTTTTACCTATTGAATATAGTGTTAGCTGTGGGTTTATCATATATGTCCTTTATTATGTTGAGGTATGTTCCCTCTATTACCATTTTGTTGAGAGTTTTTAATCATAAGTGGGAACTGGATTATGTCAAATGATTTTCTGCATCTATTTATAGGATCATATGATTTTTATCCTGCATTTTTTTTGTGGTATATCACGTTTGTGATTTGCATAGTTATACGAACCTTGCATTTCAAGAAGAAATCCTATTTGATCATGGTGTATGATCTTTTAAGTGTATTGATGGATCTGGTTTGCTAATATTTTTTGAAGATTTTTGCATCTATGTTCATCAAGGATATTATAGTGTCTTTATCTCATTTTGAAGTTAGGATAATGGTGGCCTTATAAAATGAGGTTGGGTATCTTTTTTTGAATTTTTGGAATAGTTTGAAAAGGATAGCTGTTCTTTTTTGAGTGTTTGGTAAAATTTATCTGTGAAATCATTTGGTCCAGAACTTTTGTTTATTGGGAATTGTTATTATTATTACTATTATTATTATTATTACTTCAATTTCATTAGTGGTAATTCATCTGTTCAGATTTTCTGTTACTTCTTGATTCAGTATTGGAAGATTGCACATTTCTGGGAATTTTTCCATTTCTTCCAGTTTCTGCAATTTGTTGACATGTAGTTGTTCATATAGTTGACATATAGTTCTATTTTATTTCCATTGCCCTAGAATTAAGTTTGTTGATTACAGCTATGCCTGCTTAATTCTGCTTTTGAATCCCTCCAGTGGTTTTTAAAATTTTAGTTATTGTACTTTTCTGCTTCAGAATTTCTGTTTTGTTTTATTTTTTTGTGTTTCTATTTCTTTATTAATATTTCCATTTTGCTTACAGTTAATTTTCTTAGCTTTCTCCACATTTTTCTTTAGTTCTTCAAGCTCTTTAAGACAGTTGTTTTAAAGTCTTTGTCCATTATATCTGCCATCAGATCTTTTTCAGGAACAGTTTCTATTCTTATTTTTTTCTTTTGAATGGGCCATACTTTTCTGTTTCTTTGTATGCCTCATGATTTTTTTTTCTTGCTAACCACTGAAAATTTGAGTCTAATAATGTGGTAACTCTGGAAATCAGATTCTCTCCCTTCCTCAGGGTTTCCTGTTTGTTATTTTTATTTCACTTTATTTTTTGTTGTGGGCTCTGTGCCAGGGGTTAGCCTGAGGTGTAACCTTGTGGTTCCGTAAAGTATTTTCTGAGCCTTTCACTGAGCATGTGCAGTCACTTTCTAATTTTCCCTGTGTATCAACTGTTTTTGAATGTGCTAATATCTTAATCTCAAAAGCCGAAGAAATGAAATGTGAAAGGGGATTGGAATACACTTGATGTAGAAGAAGAGTAGCTTGCAACAACGGAGGGGAGGCGCAAAAACGGCTCCCCATCTTTTTGTATGCGCCTCTGTGATCAGAAGCAGTAATCAGCAATCAGAACAGAGATCTCTGCTGTTTAGAAGACAAGGTTCTTTGTGCACACTCTAGATTCTGCAAGCTGTGTACAAGATATCCTGGGAATGCACATATAGCTGTCTTCAGAAGGATGGGTAGCTGTTACTGTGCTAAGAGCTAAAATAGACTGAAATTAACTGAAATTTACTGTCCAAGTTATCCTCCGGGAGATGGAAGATGTCAATAAACTCCAGAGGTCCAAAATAGTTACATTGGACATATTCCGCCCAAGCAATTGTTGTCTAGGAAGGGAAACAGATTCCTGGCATTTCCTACTCTGTCATCTTCTCACAAGCCCCATTTAAATCTATTTCTATTTCTATTATACCACAGGGCTGATCCAAAAGTGTTGCTATGAGGATCAGAGGTAAGTGTATTTCACTTAGCCTGGTGTCTGATAAGGAGTAAGTGGTCAAGCTCTGGTCAGACACTGTACCCAAACTCCTGTGTACTACAGAAGGCTTGGCGCATTTGCAAACTTCTCCTGTCTAACCTGAATCTACATTCCATGGTGATAACATTGTAAATGTCATGTTATTAAAGGTAGTGAACATGCACAAAAAATAAATAAATATCAGCTACTAATATTATTAGTGGAAATAAGGTGTATGTGCTAAGGAATTTGGCTTTCCCTGCAGAGGCAGTGGTCAGACATGAATAAAGAGCTGCACTCAGAGCTGTCGTTGAGGACGGTTAATCAGGCAGCATGTGAAGATGAACAGTCAGGAGAGGAAATCTCTTTATTAAGCACCTACTCTATGTGACACATGCTGAAAGCAGTCGTACACATTTAATCCTCTTGAGGGAGAATGTTAATACCGTTTACAAATGAAGAATCTGAGAAGTGATTTCTAGCATTCTGAGATTGAAACCTGGGTCTATCTGACTGGAAGAAGCCAGAGGTTTCTTTGTGATAGGACAAGACTTAATAAAGAGATTTGATTGTGTAAATGAAGAGAAAGACCCAAATGAAGGAGAAGCATGGGAAAGAAAGGGGGGCCGTTTCCTTATGGTGCCCTGCATTGCACTTCTCTGTGTGTGTGACAGTAACCTCTGGCACACTAAGGTGTTTCCACACATGTTTTACGTTTCACAACACACTCCAAATATAGATAACAGCTAAAGTTCAGTACCAGCATGTGCCCAGCACTGTTCTAAGTGCTTTTGATGCATGAACTCAATCATCATTGTAACCTTTTTAAGTGGGTTCCGTGCACACCGTCTCCACTTGACCATGGAGGAAACTGAGGCTCTGACTCGTTAGGTGACCTGACCAGGATCACGTACCGGTCAGGTGCATCATCATCTACGTTGGACTGTGAACATGGCGTTGGCCTGCCCTTAACACTAAGCACACTGCCTTTCAATTCAATGTCAACAAATAGTGAATTAATTAAATGACAGCTATAGTTTCTGGTAGGCCTTAATTTTTATCTTGCTTTTACCTTGCTAGATGTTTGTGTCTGTAACTAAATAATAGAGCCTATGGCAATCAGAAAAATTAAAACCACTGTTTTCGGTTTTTATTAGGATGGGGCTGGCAGAGGGAGAAGCAGGTCTGGGGTAAGGGCAAGGAAATGGAGAGCCAATGGGAATGAAAAATGTTGTGAGATACCATGTCACACCGATCAGAAAGGCTATTATCAAAAAACAGAACAAAGTAACACGTGTTGGCAGGGGCGCGGGGAAACCGGAACGCGCGCACTGCCGGGAGGGTGGAAACTGCTGCGCCGTGGAGGACAGACAGTGCGGCGCCCCCTCAGGAACGTCGGCGGCGAATCCCCTGCGTCCCGGCAACGCCACTTCCGTGCGCGCCCGGGGGGTCGGAAGCGGGACTCAGACGCCGATACGCTGACGTTAACAGGAGCGTTATTCACAGTAACCGGGCGCGGGAAAACGGAGTATTCCTGAACAGATGAGCGGGGAACCCCGATACGGCACATACACACAATGGGGTATTATTTAGCTTTAAAAAGGATGGAAATTTTGATATATTCGACAACATGGGTAAACCTTGAGGGCTGTATGTTAAGTGAAACAAGCCAGACACCGAGGAGACGTACTACCTGATTCCACTTACGTGAACGAAGTGCGTAGAGCGAACAAATTCACAGAGACACAAAGTAGAATCGAGTTAACACAGGCCGGCGGGATGGAGAGGGAATATATGACGGTACAAAGCTGACGTCTGGGATGATGAAAAATGGACGGTGGTGACGGCCGCACAACGCTGTGCAGGTACTAATGCCACTGAAATGTACACTTAGCCATGGTTAAAATGGTGGCTTTTGTGTTGTGTATTTTACCACAACAAAAAGACTATACAAGCCCAATAATAATAATAATAATAATAATAATAATAATAATAATAATAATAATAATAATAATAATAATAATAATAATAGAATACAGCATTTTCTGCAGATCCAGATACTTTTTAAAAAATCTAACACCATTTTCCTTGAATATGTCTTCCCTTAGGAGATATTTCCCTTCACAACTTCCGGTACCTATCCAGTAGTGGAAGTATTGAGTTACTGGAAAAACCAGTAGCAACAGAACTCAAATATATACTTACAACACAAAGCCAGTGCTCATTACCTGTTGTGTGTTTTTTTAAAATTTTTAAATTACTTTATTGTTGTTCATCATTATCTGTTGTTTTGATCTTTTAATTAATAAAGATGGAGGTTAACATCAAAAAAGATAATTTTTATAAATGTATATACCTGTGGAGCCATCACACAATCATACTACACTTGGCATATCTGCCTTTGAGATCATCCGTGTTATTATGTGTTTGTTGTTATGTATTGCTGTGCTATTACATTCCATAGAAACACTGCAATTTGTTTATTCATTCACTGGTTGATAGAAATTTGGGTTATTTCCAGTTTGGCTATGTAACTAAAAGTGCTTATGAACATCTTAATATAAGTCTTTGAGTGGACATATGTTTTCATTTATCTTGGATAAATACCAAAGAGTGGGATTTCTGGGTTGTATGTTAAGTATGTGTTCATAAGACACTGACAAACTATTTTCTAAAGTCGTTATACTATCTAAGTTCCCACCAGTAACGTATGAAAGTTTCAGTTGATCTGTATCCTGGTCAACATTTGGCATTACTGATCATCTTTTCTAAATTTTAGCCATTCTCTTGAGTGTTTCGTGATAGCACTTTATGGTTTAGTTTGCCTTTCCCTAATGACTAATGATGTTGATCATATTTTCATATGCTTATTTCCTACCTGTGTACCCTCCTTGGTAAAGTTCAAATCTAAAGTTCAAATCTTTTGTTCAATTAAAAACTGCATTGTCATTTTATTGTTGAGTTGTATGAGTTCTTTATCATCCAAAATGTATATATATATTTTAAACAGCTTGATATAATTCACACATCTTAAGGTTACCCGTTTAAAATGTAAAATTCCATGGTTTTTAGTATATTTCAGAGTTGTAAAAATATCACCACAATCTAATCTGGAACACTTTAATTACCCCCTCCCCAAAGAAACCCATATCCATCAGCAGTCTCTGATTTGCCTATTTTGGAGATTTCATATAACGGAATAATGAAACATGTAGTCTTTTGGGACTAGCTTCTTTCATTTAGTGTAAGGTTTTCAAGGTTCGTCCATGTTGTAGCTAGCACGCATCTATCCTTCGTTCCTTTTTAATGTCAAATAATATTGCATTGTATGGATATACCACATTATCTGTTCATCAGCTGATTGACATTGGGGTTGTTTCTGCTTTTTAGCTATTGTAAATAATGCTGCTGTAAACATCATGTATAGGTTTTTGTGTGGACACATCTTCATTTTTCTTGGGCATATATGTGTATGTTGGCAAATATTTTCTCTCAGTTTGTGTCTTCCCTTGTTATTTTCTTAACAATATCTCTTGAAGAGCAAGAGTTTTAAATTTTTCATGAAGGTTAGTGCATAAATTCTTCTTCTATAATGCATTCACCCTTTTTGTGCCTTATCTAGATAATCTTTGCCTAACCCAAGATCACAAAGAATTTTTCACATTTTCTTCTAGATGATTTATAATTTTATCTTATATTTAGGTCTGTAATTTATTTTGAAACAACTTCTGGGTAAGGTGTAAGGTAGGGATCAAGTTTGTTTTCCTGCATATGGATGTTTAATATCAGCAGCATGTACTGAAAAGATTGTTTCACCATTGGATTATCTTGGCACCTTTGGCAAAAATCAATTGACTATGAAGTGTGGGACTTTTCTCAACTTATTTTTTTAAAAAATTTATTTATTTATTTTTTAGAGAGAAGGGTAGGGAGAAAGAGAGAAACATCAATGTGTGGTTGCCTCTCACATGCCCCCTACAGCAACCCAGGCATGTGCCCTGACTCGGAATTGAACTGGCAACCCTTTGGTTCACAGGCCAGCACTCAGTCCACTGAGCCATACCAGCCAGGGTTCAACTGTTAATTGTTTCCCTGCTCTATGTCTATTCCCATGCCAGTACAATTCTGTATTGTCTACTGTAATTTTACAGTGACTCTAGAAAGCAGGTAGTGCAAATCCTCCAACTGTATTCTTCTTTTTCAAAATTGTTTTGCCTACTTGAAGTATATCACATTTCCATATAAATGTCGAATAAGCCTGTCAATTTCTACAATTACGTGGCTGGAATTTTCGTTAGTATTTTAATCAATCATTAAAGTTGAGGAAGATCAACACAGTAATGATACGGAATCTTCTGATCCATAAACATGGACTATCCATTTTCTTTGCATCTTTAATTTTTCAGCAATGTTTTGGAGTTGGCAGTACAGGTTTTGCCCATATTTTCCAAAATATTTCATATTTTTAATGGTACCATTTTTAAACTTAAATTTTCATTTATCACTACTGTATAGAACATGATTTTTGTATAATGACCTTATATCCTTGTTTTCTACACATGCAGCCAAGCTATCTGCAAAGACAGTTTTATCCCCCATCCTCATTTGTATGCTTTTCTTTCTCTCGTCATGTCGCACCTGGTGGGACCTCTGGCACAATGTTTGATACAAGTGAGAGCAGACATTCTTGCCTTTTTCATAACTTTAGGAGAAAAGCATCTATTTTTTCACAATTTTGATATTAACTATAGGGTTTTTGTAAATGTCTTTTATGAAGTTGAGGAAATGCCCTTCTATTCATAGATTGCTGATAATTTTATGACTTGGTATTGAATTTTGTCAGATGCTTTTTCACTACCTATTGAAACAATCACATGAATTTTCTCTTTGGTCTGTAAATATGATGCATTACTTTGATTTCCGAAAGCTAAACCAACCTTGAAATCCTGGGATAAATCCCACTTGCTCATGATGTATTTTCCTCTTGACACATTGTTCAAATTGATTTCCTAATATTTTGTTAAGGATTGTGCATCTGTATCCACAAGGGATATTGATGTGTAGTTTTTGTCTCTTATAAGGTCATTACCTGGTTTTGGTATCAGGTTAATGTTGGCTTTACATACTAAGATGGGAAGTGTTTTCTCCTCTTCTATTTTTTGGATGGGTTTGTGTCGTATTGGTACATATCTTCCTTAAATGTTTGGTAGAATTCACCATTGAAGATATCTGGGCGGGGAGTTTCCTTTGAGGGAGGATTTTCAACTAGAAATTTCTTTAACTATTCAAGTTATCCATTTCTTCTTTAGTGAGTTTTTGTATTTTGTGTCTTTCAAGAGATGTGTCATTTTCATCAAAGTTGTCCATTTCATTGGCATGCGATTCATGGTTATTTTTTTATCCTGTTATCTGTAGGATCTCTAAGGATGTCTCCTCTCTCATTCTTGACATTGGTAATTTGTATTCTTGTTTTTCTCTGTTCTACTTGGCTAGAGGTTTATCAATTTTATTAATCTTTCTGAAGAATCAGGTTCTGATTTCATTGACTTACTCCCTTGTTTTTCTGTTTCCTATGCTATTGATTTGTCTTTTATTATTGCATCTTCTCTGCTTGGTTTGGGTTAATTTTTTTTCTAGTTTCTTAAATGGAAGCTTAGATGATTAAGCCCTCCGTTGTTTCTAATACAAGCATTTCATGTTATAAAATTTTTTATATTCACTGTTTTTGCCACACACAAATTTTGATATGTTAATTTTCATCTAGTTCATATTTCATAATTATAATTTTCACCCATGGTTTAAAAATGTTGTCCAGTTCTAATAATTTGGGGGTATTTCTGGGATAAATTTCTCTTATTAATTTCTAGTTTGTTTCGTATTCAGAGAAAACACTTTGCAATTCGAGTTTGAAAGTTGTTTTACTGCCCGTATTTTGTCTGTTCATGAACTTCCTGTGTGTTGTTGGGGAGAAATGTTGTTGAACGAATGTATGTTCACTAGAGTGGACGAGCTTCCCCCTTTTTTAAGGTTCAGAGACAAAGTCTATATTGTGATTGTCCTACTACATCCTCCCATTGATCTTAAGAAATCTGTCCTAAGTGCATATTTTCATGTTTTCAAGGCAAATCTTTTTTTAAATCTTGTTTTATTTAAAAAAAAATTATTTTATTGTTCAATTACAGTTGTCTGCATTCCCTCCCAAACTACCCCCCGCCCCACCCATCCCAGCCTCCCACCCTCGATCCTACCCTCTTCGGCTTTATCCATGTGTCAGGGCAAATCTTGTTTGCACACAGATTTGAAAAATCTCATGCTGTCCCTTTTCTTTTCACCACATTATGAATGTATATTGGTCTTGCTGACATTTTCTTCTTATATTCTTTACGTCCAGGCTTGAGTTTAAATATAGGTAGTGTAAACTGTTCTTACATGAAGGGCGATACAGGCTAGTGAAGAGCATGGATCTTAGAGTCAGACAGACCTGTGTCCAAATCCTTATTCTGCCGCTTAAATTGTACATGTTCACGGGCGCATGGTCTTTAAATTTTGTAAGGCTTTTGTGAAAGTTAATTTTGATGACAGCAGTGAAGCACCTCTGCACGGCACAAGTAAATAACACACGGTGCCCTTGTTGTTATGCAATTTGAGGGAATACGGAGAAGTGTTCACACATTTTACTTTTCAAGACTTTTCTAACAATGCTGAGATTCCTGTATTAACCATTTATCCGTACGTATCAAGCACTGCCTTCTTTGAGCTTATTACAAGGATTGCAGTATGAAGGACTCCTAAGGGGCATTTACTCTTATTTCCTAATCCTTAATCTTATTTCCAATGACTTTGTTTACTGCGTAGCCATTCTCAGTGACCGAAGAAATGAGGAAATCTGCTGTTAACAAGCACTGAGGAGCGTGAGGCTGTGACAAGGGAACCGGGTCCTAAAATAAGAGTCTACAAAGATTGGGCTGTTGCTTCTAGGGGAGGCGGTCATAGCTACAGGCCTTGACTGCCTGTGTCGTGTACCATGAAGTTAAACACCAGAAATACACCTAGAAATAAACTCTCAGATTAGAACTGTATGGCAACAGAAAAAGAAGGTGTAATTTAGTGTTTGTCTATTTTGTCTAGTGTTTAATAGGACCTAAGAAAATTATTAAACTGTTGCAATCATTTAACATACATATTCTCAGATGAGAAGCTGAAGAGTAGTAAAAGCATAACTGAGCTATGGTAACATGCAAATTATATTTTCACTCAACGTGGCAGCCACTGGTGCCAGCCACTCTGTGAGGCGTCGGGGATGAGAGAGTAAGTACGGTAGACACGGCCCCTGTCCCTAGTGGGTAAGAGATATGAATGACTACCTAAGAGCTGTGATGAGAAAGGTACAAGGAGCCGTGGGGGTACAGCGGAAAGGCATCCTAAACTCAGGCTTCCCTGGAGTGACCTGAAGATCAAGAGTTAAGGGTTTTAGGAAGAGGGAGCAACCTCTGAGGAGGCCTTTCAGCTATCAACGCTGACCTTCCCAGAAACAGCCCCAGGAAAATCCATAATTTAGTGATGAATGTCTAAAACATTTACTTTGTTACCCAAACTCAGCCCAATGTAAATCAAGTGCAGGATGACAGCGCTAATACCCCATTTCAAAGAGAGTTTTCCAAAGGTAATCTTGGTAAGGATAAAAGATGACAGCAGGTCAGGCTTGTTGATGCATTTTATTGTGAGATGGGGAGTCTGGTAAAAAACTAGAAAATGATCACGGTGTAACAAGGAACTTAAAAATGAAGAGTCAGATTTGTAACTTACATACATGAATACAGGAACAAATTGGCACAAAATGTTAAACATTGTTCCCAACACTGTTTATATAAGGTTATCCTAATTTGGCTTACTAAGGAAATGAGAATTTTATGGTTAGGCTAATCTCTTAATAAAACCGCAGAGCATCATGCTATTAGTCACACAGTGAATTTCAAAATTTAAGAGTTTTATATTAAAAACTGGGTAAAGGTAAAATGACTTGATTGTAGTTGTAAAACTAATACATTCCCATTTAAACTCTGTTCTACAGTCCCAAGGCAAGTATAAATGTTAACATAACACTGTTAAATCAAATCTCAATGCAAGAGAACCAATTGCATCTCTACTTTAAATCTTATCAACTTTCCAAATTTTCATACTAAAATATATTATTGTATTAATACAAACTACAGTATTATACACTACACTGTGTAATAAATAAAGAAATATAAAAATAAGACACATAAATATAAAAGTTTTCTAAAACTAAAAGTACATATGTCAGTAAGAAGGGTATTAATACTGCCAGATTTGAAGACATACAGTACAAAAATGTTGCACAGATCTATAAACTAAAAGAAATAAAATAATACTGATAGGTAAAAATCAGCTAATGTTGTTAATAAACTGGGTCCATAATAACTAACATTTGGAAACAGTTATGAGCCAAATAACAATGGCATGTCCATGTCAGAAATGCAAGTACATGGATAAAGCAGATTAGAAAATTTCCCTTTCATTTCTGTAGAGAAATTCTGAAAGTCAATTAACGCAAAACGAATACTGAGGAATTAAAAGATGAAATGTCCCAGTGTTTCGGTTTCTCTGACAGAGTCAGTGGTTTTAAGTTTTATTTTGGGATTTTGAAAAAACAAACAAATCAACAAATGCTAGTTATTGTAGGCCACACACTGAATGATGGCGGGTTAGAGCCTTGAAAATACTGATAAATGGCACTTACAGCACACAGGTCTTGCTTAAGGCCAAAGGAGATACAAAGCTTCATATCATATCCTTCATATTTGTTACTACGTACTCAAACACAATCACGAACACTGATTCCGACGACTCTGCTGTCCTTACAGTACTACCACTGTCAGTCCCTGCAGTCAGAACGCAAAGACAATCTTTTGAACTCCATTTTAAACCACGTGAGTAAGGAACTTCAGTTCTTCTATCGGCTGCTTTCTTAAGGCTAACAATACACTTTAAATGAGAATACACTCTACTCTGAAATCTAAATATTAGAAATTACTACCTTCTAAACTGAATTTATATAAAAGGTAGTTAGCACGATTTGGAACTGCAATATACTTCTCTGTGAAGGGAATTTTGTAGTGCAGAAGTTCTCACATTTTAAAAAAACAGTAAAATACTGAAGCGGATTTAGCATATGTTTACCAATAAAAAATTATAAAATGTCTCCCAATTGTACAGCTTAAGAATAAACCAACATAAGAGTGATAATTAATACTGATAAAATGAAACAATGCCAGATATTTAATCAGTTTTCTTTAACCTGTTAAATCTTTGCTTTCTGAGTCATTAAAGTTTTCTAATCTGCTTCACGTTACAAACTTGTTCCTAACTTTGAAAAATGCACGAAAAATTACTAGGTCTGAGGTTCAGGCACACCTGGATTTTTTTGTGTTTTTTCCTTTTTTTTTGTATTTTGCATTTTTTAAAATTTTTACTTTACACAGTAGTGAACAGAAATCACAGTATACAGATTACTGTGTTTCCATGAAAAGCATGTATAATATAGAACAAACTTCATTACCAATTAGAATTTATTTTCCTTCTAGAAAAACTATTAGGCTTCATTTGTTTTTTGTTCAGACACTTGCTCACTATTCTGGCTTCCTTTCTGTTCTAAGCTGCTCACTGGATTTACAGCTCCTTCATCCTTCATGGCACCTTCAGTGTTTGTTCCTTCTCCCTCATTCTCTGCCTCCTCTCCCTCCTCCTCTTCCTCCTCTTCTTCCTCCTCCTCCATCTCGACTTCTTCCTCTTCCTCCTCCTCATCCACTTGTGGTTTTTCACATTCTTTCTCTTCCTGTAGTTCTTCCATCTCTTTATCCTCCTCCTCCTCCTCCTCTTTTTCACTGTCGTCATCCTCTTCCCTTGTCAAGCTCTCTCTCTCATCTGAGTCGACCTGTGAGGGAGATGCCCTCACACCGACGTGCTCACTGGTTAGGACCTCAGGTCCTGCCTCTTCCTGCTCCATGCTATCGCGTTCCTCTGCTTCTCTCTTGCAATAGGAATAGCGATGATTCATATGTTGAGAATAAGACCCAGAGTGCGAGAAACGCTTTCCGCATTTGTCACATTGATAGGGCTTTTCTCCAGAATGTAATCGCATGTGTTCAATCAGATGATGTTTGTGTTTAAATGCCTTCTTACAGATTCCACACTCATGAGGCCTTTTTCCTGAAGAAAAAAAAAAGAGAGAGAGAAGACACTATGAAGTAAAAGAGTGGTTTTAAGCAAATAAAACTTAGGAGGGCACTTCAGGCTGTAGATTGGATTACAGAATAATTTTCAAAAACTGTCAGGTTCATCAACATACCTGTGTGTTCATATTTATGTCTCAGTAATGAGCTACTCTTCTGGAATATCTTATCACACAAATCACAAGCATACATTCCGTTTTCTGTCTTCCTCATTTTCTTTTTGGGTGGTGTGGAGTCAGAGTCATTCTGATCCTCTACATTTGATACTCCTTCTGAGCTAGTGTCCTGTCTTTCATCCTGCAGGGAACGAAGGAGTGAGAAAATTTAATTGAAATTTAAAAGAGAAACAAGAGACATTAAGTAAAAGTATAGGTTAAAGAACTACTTTGATTTATACTTTTAACAACTTCCCCAAAGCAAGCACACTGCTCATCGCTGCACACGGGTTCCAGCAGTGGGGTTACAAGGGAAGCAGAGGCCGATACAGGCCACAGTGAGGTTGGGGGCAAAACAGTCACAACTGTAACAAAAACGCACGGTCGACTGGTACTGAAAGGAAAAGGCACCAAAAAGAAGAAAATGTAAAATGTGCGATAACAAATGTACTTAGTTCCCTGTGAATCATTACTTTATGAAAAACTTATGAGTTTGTTTAATAATCACTAGTGTCTAACTGCATCCTTTACCTTCGTTTTTTCCTTCTGGCTTTCACTGGGCAAAAATTAAGATTCTGTTTTTAAAAGGTAGGCTTCAAATTATACCTTCCAGCACTTCAGAGTCCTATGAACTAACCTCTTTGGTCTCCTTGAAAAGAGAGTGGTTTACTCCATCATTTTTCTAAGGAGCAAGATGGAAAAACAATGCGGGAGGTCTACATTTTTAAACAAGAGTTCTGGTTAGTTAAAATGAATCTTTAGAATTTCAGTGGAATAAAAACATTGCAGGCCGTCTCAGGGAGTAATGTCTGGCAGGAGGCCCTCAAGTAGGTAGGATAATCCTGCAGGGACTGTGTGATATGTGCTGGAACTGGCTCCCCAGGATCCTTGTGTCTCTTCTAAAGTCTCTTATTCTGTTGCCTCTAAACCTACACATTTTCTAAAAGTTTAAAGTTTTCCCATAACATTTCTTATGGCTTTGCAAGGTAGGGCTGCAGCCCTCCGTCTGGGTCATTTCTGAGCTGCCAGTGGGTGCTAAGCAAGCTGACTCCACTTTCACTGCTACTTGATCTAGTCATAACTAAGTGAGATGCTAGTGGTCCCCCCGTTATTCAGAGCTGTGCATGGTATACTATACACACAAAATTTACATGGATTCACTGGTCATGTGAAATTTTTTTTTCAAGAGGCATCACCAGAATTACATTACAGAAATCCCAACTGGTAGAAATATCTAAGGGGGAAAGCATAAAACGTAATTGAACGGGGTATTGTAATTATTTTAGCTGTACCTACTTATAGCCAATATCTGGGGAAAGGATCAAACCATTTGATTCAATCAAAATTAATGGGGGAAAAAAGCAGAGACACATCAAAGTTAGCAACAGATAAAGCATGCACAATGGGACACAACGATTGCACAAAATGTTTCTATCCAGAACTATCATGAATTCTGGGAAAATGCATTTACTGATTCATAACTACATTTCCTCATATATATTAACTATTACTGAACATTGTTAGTTTACAGCTCATAAAATGATCAGTAAATTCACTTCATGTACTTAATTCTTGTTTAATTAAAGCCTTTTATAAATGGAGATATTAACAAATAAAGAGTGCTAGCTAAGTTTGCCTGGTGTGAAATGTCTGTGAATGGGAACATATTTTCATTTATTAACGATCATAATCAAGGCAGAAATTATTATAAAAACAGAAATCCAATTAGTGAGTATTCCAATTTTTCTTTTCTGTCTCTAGCTTCAAAAAGTCAACTCTTGCCCTGGCTGGTGTGGTTCAGTTGGCTGGAGTATCGTCCCATACATCCAAAGGCCCCAGGCTCAATTCCTGGTCAGAGCACGTACCTAGGTTGTGGGTTTGGTCCCCGGTGGGGCACCTGTGACAGGCAACTGATTGATGCTTCTCTCTCACATTGATGTTTGATGTTCTCTCCCTCTCTCTCCCTCCCCTTGCTCTAAAATCAATAAGCATGTCCTTAGGGGAGGATTAGGGGGAAAAAGTGACATCTTTAGCTGAGACTTATCAATCATTTCTCATACTAGAATAACACTTTAAACTTTAGTTGATAACTGTACCTTGGATTAGGAAATGGAAGACATGCTGCTACAAACACTAAAGCAAACATTCATCTATTTACTTTCAAAATGAGCAGTTTGTAACAACCTGCTTGGCTCTACAGAAAAATTCATTGAAATAAGTCAAACTAGCATTTTACTAAGCAGGTTCAGGATAGGAGAAGCCCATTTATTTATTTATTTATTTATTTATCTATTTATTTATTTATACCTGATTTCCATTTGGCTGGATCATTTTCAAGGGTGGTTCCTGGATTGCAGGGCTGACTGTAGTTGAGTATGTGTAAGCCACCTGGGGAATCAAAATAGTCTGCTTGTTGGCAGCTAGTGCTCGCAAGCATGGAACACTGTTCTGGTCAGCAATGGCCACGATTGTGGGTAACTGGGCAGTGACTGTAGGTATAGCGATGTTTATGGGGTTGGCACTTGGTGGGATTACATTTACAACTGGTTCTGAGTCTGTAACACAACTGTCCTTTTGTGGCTCCTTTTTTGCGCAAGACAAGTTCAAGGGTTCTTCCTGGACAGAATAAACACTGTTCTGGTAAACACTAGTGATAGTTGACCTTTCCAATAATTCTCCCTGTTGCTTTGGTAGTGAAAGATCAAGAGGTTCTACTTGTGGCTCTTCTTGTGCACCTTCTGCTGTGTACAAGTAACCCTGTGCATTTCTGGATGAAGAGAGGTTTAGAGGTGATGGGGAGGATGTGATACTTCTGGAACCATTGACGGTTGATCCTACTGGTAAAACTGGAGAGTTACTTATCTTCAGGGGACTTTGTAGATTTATTGTGCTGTCCTGGGAATCATTTGCATTTGTAGATTGAGGTTGATCATCGTTCTTTGCAGAGATATTTGCTTTGCCTGGTTCAGGAGAAGATGGTTCAGAAGACTCCACTGAAATCTGTCCAGCTTGCATCTTTTCAAACCACTTTTTTACTACATCCAGTGGTAGGTTTACTGAGTCAGCAATTTTTGAGAGCTCCTCTGCACTGGGCTGTGCATTCAAAGCATAATATGCTTTCAGAAGAGACAGGAGGTTCTTCAGCGGTGGCTGACTGGGAGACAAACTGCCATCTCCAGAACCTGATGAAGCGGAGGATTCGGGCTTCTCGGCTTCTGGTGCAGGGAGTGGAGGAGGCTGAGTGGGCTGCTTTAGGTTATAGTGCTTTAATTCTGGAAGTGCATTAATATCTCCTGGACAGTCATCACACAGAAGGCAAGTGCTATCATTCACTCCTCCTTCAAAGCTTTTATCCTTCTCAGATTTAACAGTAAGATCTTCTGGTAACTTTTCACTTTTGCAACTGTTTGTTGGGATTGGATTTTCTTTTTTTAAGTTTTGAGGAACAACTTGAAGTTGGCTAGGTTGTTCAAGACTGTAGTTAATGATAATTTTGGTTGTTCCATCTTGATCAACCAAAGGAAGACTGATAGCTGAAATAACAGAATGGCCACCTTGCTGTATGGATGAAGTACTGATTGTTTCTTGTTCTTTGGATGCAAGATTGGCTTGATTATTCTCCAAAACTTGCCTTATTACATTACCATCTACTGCCACTTTAAGTACATTCTGAATGTCACTTAAATTGATACTTATGGGAGACACCAAACCAACTGTTGGCAGAACAACAGCTTGCACCACACCCTGAGGAGAACTGGTTGCCTGTAACGGGCCACCACCACTAAAAACCCCATTTTGTAAAGGGGTTGAACAGTTGATTCCTGAAGCAACCACTATGGGTTTGAATTCATAATCCACAGGTTCAGTTTTAATTTGGTTTACAGAAAGTTGTTCTTGAAGGGGTTTATTCTCTATCTTTTGCCGTATTTGTGGCCGCGTGGGGCTGCCTGGCGACGCTGAAAGAGACGGTGAGGAACACTGAGATGTCTTGAGTCCTGTTCTTGGTCGCCCGTTCACGGGCATCAAGCTGATACATTTCTTACTGCTTATGTGTGAGCTATAGGAACCAGAATGGGAAAAACGTTTCTTGCAGTTTGGGCATTCATATGGCTTCTCTCCTAAACAACAACAAAATATATATATTTATAAATGTATATGTATCCACATTTTCCTGAAACAAAAAAGGGGTTACCATGTATGTTTGTGATACAATTTTATTTAGATCACCATTTTAAGTTCAAAAGCTACATTAATGTTATAAACACTAGTAAAACATTGAACTAATTAAGGGAATCTTCTCTGCATATGTGTGTAATATTTCTGCTAACCTTTAAAACTTCAAATCATTCTCACATACTCAAAATATGTTAAATTCTACTCTTTTAGATATTTTTTCTTATCCTGTTTCACCAATGTATGTAATTTTATACATTTCAATTTACTTAACCACCTACAGGAGAAATTAATATTAGGGGAAAGAAAAGCAAGTGAAATATCCATCCCATAAGACTTAACTACTATGAATATCTCTGATTGCATGAGTCACATAGATTATCTCTTTCCCATACATATACGGTTTCCTAGAAAAGATATTTCTCAACGGGAATAAAACTTTAAATATAAAATACTTCTGTAAGCCTTGATTAAACCGGATGTGCATACTCTGGGAGACATAAGGCAATGTTCTAGTGGGTATGCAAAGCATCTTGGAGTTTCAATTTTAGTGACAGTAGTTATGGTAACTTAAAATATTATTTTTATATTAAAACATATACTGTGTTGCACAAATGCAACATTTGTGTGAATTGTTAGGAAAAACCCACAATGTCAAAGAAGCTTCTTGTTTGTAGAGGTCTCCTTTCAAGTTGCTTCCTTAGAACTTCCAGGGGATACAAGGCATTTATTATTCTTGGCCGTTAGGAATACTGTGGTAGAAAATTTTCAGAAGTTCTGAGCTAAATGAAATATTTCATACAACCCTAATTTTTCACAATTAATTTATAGTTATAGTTCACAACTAATTTATAAGTTACAGGTCACAGATCATCAGTTTCAGAAATAAGAAACTTCTGGGGTTTGCGTACCATTTATCCCTTGCATTTATTAGTGTATACAGGTCACAAAGATGCACATTCAACCTTTTTTTAGATTAATGCATGGCTAACTATAGAATTATAAAATGTACTGATGCTGATTTATCTACTCAATATTAAAATAAAGCTCTTTCTCTCCCTCCTTCTTTTTAAGAATTAAAATGAATTTAAAATAAAAGCAGTGAGAAAGGCAATGTAAGTTCTCCTAGTTATATGACTTCAATGTTGGAAAGTTTTAAAAAGTGAGCTATGTTTTTTCAGAACTTTGATTACTTAAAGAATCAGATCACAGAACTGAAAGGGATCTAGGAAGTCTCCTAGTACAGCCTCCTTCTCAATGAAGAGTTCATTTTATATCATCCTTGATGGTGGCTATTTTCTGCTGAAACTCCTTTATTAAGAGGAGGTTACTGCTGCTGGGCAACTCTGAAGACAGTCTAGTTTGGTCCTGCTGAGGACCACGGATTCGGGCTCAGATCTTAGCTCTGTCACATACTATTTTCTTAGCCTTTCTGAGCCTCAGTGTTTTGGTGTGTAAATAAATGTAGATATACCCTCACTGACTTGTTATAGCAGTTGTATGAGATAACACAGTGAAACTCAGTGTACTCTCAGTAAATATCAGTGATTCTTTTAAAAAGCATTTCTACTGAGGTACAGGTTCAGTTGGCTTGGTACAATGCTCACGTGCTTCCCTGTGCTAGTCTGCCCTTCTGATGCCACACAGAACAAGCCTGACTTCTCTTCCACAAGCCAGACTTTCAGACCGATGAAGTGTTGCCATGTGCACCCTTAAACTACCCTTGTGTGGGTTAAACCTACCCAGTCCTTCAAATGCTCATGGGACATAGTGTTTAGAACCCTCATCCACTTGCTAACTCACCTCCAGAAATTCTCTAATTTATCAATATCTTTCCAATACAATGCCTGAAATGTGATTCAATACTCAAAATGCATCAGATAAAAATTTCTGGGAGTGATAACACAAGAGGTATGGTCTAACATATCTCTATTTTAACATTTTTAATTACCTGATAACATTTTTAGATGAGCTATATGTTTGTTCTCTTACTCTCTTGACCCTCTTGCTCCCTAGGAACATAGGCATGTATAATAAAGATTATTCTTAGCTTTACAAATAGGGAAGTAGAGAAGCAGAATGGGTAAGGCAAAGGCTTTGGAGTAAGAATGCCTACATTGGAGAACAGCTTTGCCATGCATTAGTTGAAATGACTATAGACAAGTTAATTAAGCTCTCTGAGACTCCATTTTTCTCATCAGTAAAAAGGAGGAGATAGTAGCATCTACCTCATAGCGTTACTGTGAAGACTATATGAGTTAATGCATACAAATAACTAGAATGTGGCTGTGCCTAGTTGTGTTCAACGCATGCTAGTTATCATCACTGCTATTGTTGAGAATTACTGCCAAAGTCACTATGTTTGTGAGAAAACTCCTGCTTTTTAACTTCATAGCTTTATGGTGTATAGCTAAAGAACACCACTTAATTTATCTATTTAGGTTAGTGTTTGCAACTACTAACTCCTGGAGGTGACATCAGGAAGTTGGGCTGCTCAAAGTTAAATGTACTATGAATACTGAGTTATTTTTTTCAGTGGCTGAGGTGGGTGTTTGGTTGCATCTGATGCAAATATTTGCCAGACTAAAATTACTAAAGGCCATGGAACAAACCTATGTTATTTTCTGGGGAGGACCATAGTCTGTGTGCAGATGCTATTTTGTCTCACCTCTGAGTGGAGGAGTGGTGGCCTCCTCATCATAGCTCAGTCCCCACATGCAGAGTTCAAATGATGGCTGACACATGACTCTGCAGAGGGTCACTTATGGGTATCAGAAGATAGCAACAATCAGTATAATTTTAGCGAGTATAATTGAGGACCCTGATCCTTAATACCTTTTAAAAACTCAGCTGAGGAAAAAAATTACAGAGGTTTACTGAAGGACATGCAGTCACCCATTTGCTTTTAACCCTCTCTGTGGTGAAAAACCACTTTTTATTTTCATTTTTTTGTTTTAAGTTTCCAAACTACTGTGGACGAATATTGTGTAAAACAGAATGAAACTGTTACAGTATTGTCTTGACGTATAACAGTTTCTAAATGCTTCCTCTTAATTTCTGTATTAAAAGAACTGGTAACGGCCGTGGCTGGTGTGGCTCAGTGGACTGAGCACCAGCCTGCAAACCAAAAGGTTGCTGGTTCAATTCCCAGTCAGGGCACATGCCTGGGATGCAGGCCAGGTCCTCACAGTAGGGGGCATGTGAGAGGCAACCATACATTGATGTTTCGCTCACTCTGTTTCTCCCTTCCCCTCTCTCTAAAAAAATAAATAAATAAAATCTTAAAAAAAAAAAGAAAGAACTGGTAATGACTAGCTTGCAGACTGCTACCAGTCCCGGTGTGACACTGAGTGCCCTGCTCAACATCCTCCTGCGGAATAACACAGGCCAGCAGAGTGCTGCAGACTTGGGCTGTACAAGGAGTCACCCTGGGGAAATGCTTTTTCCTAGTTGCACCTTGGTGAAGTATCACTGGGCTCTGTTGAAGAATCTTATTTTTAAAAAGAAAACCCTATCAAGTTCTCCACTGTACTAAGTATATTTCTGAGGATGATATAAATTGCATTTTGCTCTTTCATCTTTATGATGCTTCAAAGACCAAGTTTCTCTACAGACTTAGTATCAGGAAAGGTGTGCTTTTCTAGCAACAGATTTCTTTTTCTCACTCACACTCTGGTTACTGATTGCAGTTTTCTTACTTCTTAAACCTTAGAGTCTAATTTGTGGTCCATTTCCAGGATGTGCAAGGGATTTTATAATATTCATTTTTTTCACATTTAATTCATGCCTGTTTTACCTTCTTAACTTTATATTACTTATATATTTTAAGTTAAAATTCCTTGCTATATTAAAGGTATACAGGCCTCATATTAAATAATTTTAAGAATAAGACAGATTTAAACATGTAATGAACAGACAGTACAGAGTTCTGTTCCATGACACGGCCTAAATTCGCATGAGCTTTTAAAGCAACAGTAGCATACTGTTAGCTTAGATAAAGCTTGTGACCAGCCAAACTCCTAAAATTTTTCCGTGAATACTACTGACAGCAGCTCCCTGCTCCCTGCTGGACTGAGGCTGACTGCTGACTATCAGTGCAGGGCGCTGTGATTACGTATCAACTCACTTCTAGATCTGTATTTTCATCTTTGGTACAACCCATCTCCCAACTTGTATCATCTAAGATCTGATAAATCCTGCTCTACAACTGCAATAGAACCATGTGACACTCACTTTGTACACGACACTTACTCCAAGCTTTATTTTCCTTCCTCTACTCCATTTTAACATTTTAAAAAGCTCTCCCAAATTAGCTGTAACTCTATGAACAACTTTGAATCATCTCTGGTAGGAGGGGAGCTTATGAAAAATGTATTATGGATGAAAACAGGAGCTAAGAAATGGGATCCTGTGGCAAAAGACTACCTTTGCTTTCCGGAAACATTAATGTGTGGAAACAAATAAATGTTTTTGTAAGAATCTTGGTTTGAGATTTTTTAAGTGATAACTTTAACATTATTTAAGCCTCAATGAGCAATATGGTAAAACTTCCTGAACCTAAGAAGTTCCAAAATAAAATACAGGTATCACAAAGGTCCCACCCCTCACAAAGTCACCCAACTAAACTCTTTTAGTAGGATAATGTTTATATAAGTGTTGATACAGTAATTTCCACAAAATATGCAAAGTGCAGATACCATAATTTCCCATTCACTGGCTAATATTCTTTGAATAAAATTATTTAAATCTAAAATAGCACATCAAAATTAATCAGGCAATGAACAGATTTCACAGAGCAATGTGGTGTGCTAAGTTTTCTTGATAGCTTTTATTCAAGTAGAGCCTCTGAAGAAATGTATAGCTGTCTTTGTTTTTATGTTTCTAAAACAATCTAATATTTTTACCACATAATAATATTCACTTTGTAAATAATGACTGAGAAAAGGATGTGGAATAGAAAGGTGAAATGATAGCAGACCCATTTTTCTCTCAATTCTCATTAATACTGCAGGTCCCTCTCTCCTCAGGCTGCCCCCCACTGACCTCCCATCCCCCGTCAGCGTTTCCAATCTGGAGCTCCATTTATACTTCTCTCTTGTAAAGAATGTCTTCATCCCACTTCCTTGCACAAATTGTGCCTCTATCTCTTTGTTGTTATGTTATTAACTGTGCAAGAGAGGCCATGAAATTAACATCCATCAGAAAACTAACATGCTTTTAGGTTGAACTTCTTGTTAAGACATGTTATATTCTGATAAGGAAATTTTGTGAATGTCATATTACATCAACTTGATATACTAAAATTCCAATAAAATATCATTTATAAACAGAAAATTTCTCTAGATTCATCTGTATCCTAAAAGAAAAACAAGGTGTTTCTAATCATGTGTGTAGATCACATGTTATAATATTTATTTCCATGTATGCTATAGTATTTAAGGTATAGAAAGATAGCAAATATTTACCACTGTGGATTCTTAAGTGCTCTTTTAGATGGTGTTTGTATTTGAAAGCTTTTCCACATTCAGTGCACTTGAATTTACGATTACCCCCAGACTGCGTCACATGTCTCTGTAAAAAAGAATTGGTATTTTATTTATAAAGTGAAAAAAAAGCTTTAGACATAAAGAACATCCAATCTGCTAAAAGTAATGCTTTGGTGATTATTTTGTTTCTTAAAGGTCTCAAATTATAGCAGTCACAAAAATCTAACACTGGCAATATTACTGGAGAGGTGGGTGATAGTGGAAACAGAATTTTGACATAGAGAAAAATCTCCACTTTCTAAGAATTTAAAGTATCAGATTCATACTTTATTAAGCAACACACACACACACATACACAGAACTGGAGACGATCTCATTTGCACTCCAGTTTATAGATACAGAAATTGAGGTCAAGAACACTCAGTAATCTGTCTAAAGCAGTTACTCAACAGAAAACCAAGGTCTCTTGAACAGGAGAAAAGGCCAGGCTTTTTCCAGTATTTTATCCTGTCTCTTACATGTTTGATATTTCTAAAATGTACTTTAAAAAAATATGTCCATCTTTTCCAGACAAATATGGATCATTATAATAGCTTTCTGTCTCATTTATCGAATTTCCACTTTTATATATTTCAAATATATGCTATACCCTTGATCTTAGAAAGACACTGCTTGAATTGAATCAAATCCTACTCATAAACCTCCAAGGGATTTCATCAACTCATGAATACAAATTCTGAGTCTACACATCCCAAGTTCACAGCCCCTGAGTTTGCAGGCTTATTTATTCTTCACCGGTTCTTCAGAAGTCCCTGCCTCGGTCATTTAGTGAGTCTGTTTTTTGTTTGTCTGTTTGTTTTTGCACATACATTGCTCTTCTTTCTCTCCTTGCTTTGGTTTATACTACTCCTTATTTCCTGGCTATGTCTCCCTTTAATTACAACTTTTAAGAGTCTACCTATCTTCCAAGGGCTTAACTCAAATAGCACTTGCCTCTTGCTCGCCCTGACTGGAATCTCCTCCCTCTTTTGTCTTTCATGTGAAAGAAAAGAGAATCTGCACTCACTATGTACCAGGTTGTATTTCATCCAAACCCATGGCTTTAAATACTAAATATATGGTGACAATTACCAAATTTATATCTTTAGTCCTCTTGCCTCAATTATAGACTCTTATCACCAATTGCTTCCTTGATATGGAAGGTGATAAGCACCTGTTAACATGACTAACACTAAACTCCCAACTCTTCTCCTAGAAACCAGCTCCTCCTCCAGTGTTTCCTACCTTTGTGAATAACATCCTCATTTATGTGATTATTGCTCAGGCCCTGAACTTTTGAGTAGCCCTTGAACCCTCTCT
Source organism: Micronycteris hirsuta (assembly GCA_004026765.1). Classification (NCBI taxonomy): domain Eukaryota; kingdom Metazoa; phylum Chordata; class Mammalia; order Chiroptera; family Phyllostomidae; genus Micronycteris; species Micronycteris hirsuta. The sequence goes on from PVJI01014625.1 coordinate 31,905, forward strand.
TTTTCTTATATCTTTACCTACCCTGTCAGCAAGCCATCGAACTATATTCTGAGTCCAACATTCCTCATTAAGTAATGTCTGTCACCACCACCACGTTTAAAGCCGCCAACCACCCCTGGCCTACGACAATCGCCTCTAAGTGGTCTCTTTGCTTCTATTTTTGTCTCTCTTGACCTATTCTCTACCCAATAGCCAGTGTTCCCTTGAAAAAAAGTTAAAATTCAATATCCTTCAAAGGCATCCCTATCACATTCTGGAACACAATCGAAAGTCTTTATCCTGGCCTATACAAAGAGCTACATCATCTGCCCCCATCCCCCCTGGCCTCACTGTCTTTCTCCCCTTTATTCACCACACCAGCCTCCTGGCTGTTCTTTGGTGATACTGGGCAGGTTTCTGCCTCAAGGTCTTTTTGCGCTTCAGTCTGTTCCCTTGGGTGGCCTGCCCTTCTCCCAATCATGAAGCCAGCATGACTGGCTTCTTCACTTCATTCAGGTCTTAGTTCAGAAAGGTCTCCCTATCCTCAAAACAAACAGCGGCTTTCATCACTTCCTATCCTCTTCCTCTGTTTTCTTCAGTATGCCTGTTTTTATATTTTATATCACCTACTGAAACAGGGTGATACAAAAGTAGGTTTACAGTTGTCCATGTGGAAAATACAATAATTAATAAACAGTAATACAAGAATAAACTATGTTTTGCATATTCACGACTGTAAACCCACTATGTTCCCACCCTATCTATGTCCCATACTGTCAGGGACTTTGTTCATCTTTTTCACGATTGTGCCTCTAACACCTAGAACAGGGCCAGACACATAATAGAAACTCAAATGTGTGTTGAATGAATAAATGAGTAAGACGTGGAAATTCTTACCTTTAAGACATGGAATGATTTTCAAAGGTCAGCAAGCTAGACATTCTACCCTTTAGTTTGCTGCCTCCTAATCTAAATTCTTTCCTAGACCTCCCACTTACATTTCCTCACCTCATGGGTCCCTACATTTACCACAGATCTTTTCTGACTTTAGTCTGACCACACATTTCATATATAAAACATACTACCTTTTATCCATCAAAAAAAATCACCAAAAAGATCGTTTCATGCTCATTAGAGATCTTTCGATTTGCTTTTATAATGGGCACCTCCTGTTTTTCCCATCAGCGCTATCTGTCCTTTGGAGATCCTTTCCTTCGACAAGGGCCATGGTACAGAGAGAATATGGGGCAGCAGCTGCAGGAGGGATCCGCTCCCACATCACGTGAACAGGCTCTTTTCCCAAGGCCTGTCTACACGAGGCTACACCAGGGCTCTCAGAGGAAAAGAGCACTCAACTATGCTGCTTCCTTATTCACGGAACCTAATCAACACAACAAGCAAGCAAGCAAAATCTAACCAGACACTGAAGTAAAGAACAAACTGGCAGTAACCAGAGGGGAGGGTGGAGGGAGATAAAGGAGGAAAGAAGAGAAAGAGTCATCAAGGAACACGTATAAAGGACCCACGGACAAACCAAAGAGGGGAAGGATGGAGGGTGGGAGGTGGGGGGCTGTGGCTGGGGAAAGTGGTGGTGGGAAAATGGAGACAACTGTATTCGAACAACAATAAAAAATGATGAAAAAAAAAGCACTCATCTATATTGTCACTAATAAGACTAATAATAGGGGCAGATTGTAGAAAGACAGTGTTTGTCTTCACTAGTCCCTCTCTGCATCAGTTTCCTCCTTCCCTTGGTACTTTCCCTCATTCCAAGTGCTCCTTCCCAGACTTAACCACTAACCCAGCTAAGGCAGTCTTGGTCCTATAGTTCCTGACTTGCCGACCCCTAGCCCCAAACGTCATTTGTGAGTGTTCTTGCTGAAGTCCTGAGAGGGTAGGCTGACCATGCTCATTCTTTTTCCACATTTTTTTGTTGGCCTTTTGGTTTAGCCATCATCTTAGCCAAAGGTCTAACTCATTCCCTATGGGATCTATGACTTATATTAGGTATACTCCTAGGGCAAAGTTCATAGAAATGTATACATATATTCACAATCCTCTGATATAAGAAAATGGACAGGTGCCTCAAACACAACATACAGCCTTGACACCCCACACAGCTGACTATTTATTTGATTTTTAAAATTAGAATTAAGGAGATATTCAGTTGATTGTTTATAGTTGACAGTTATTGAGACCCTGTAAAAGGAGAACTGGCAAGATTCTTTCACTTTAATCCTTAAGTACACAGCCAACGGTTTATATGTAATTTATACTTACAGAGTAGTCTTAGTTTATACTTCTAGAAATTAAGGCAAAGTGACATAGAAGTAGAATAAACCATATGAAAATTGAGTCTTCAGAATAAAAATTCCTTAGAATCTAAACTTTAGATTCTTAGAGGAGGCAACTCCCCTTACTATACGGAAAAAAACACTGTAGCTTATACTGACAACAAATAGTCACTGGTTCACACGAATATAAAATTTTATTATTATTTGATTTTTATTTAAATTTCATCAATAGTAAGTCATGTGTTTTATGTAACCAATGTTTATTTTCCTACATTGAACATTTTAGTACAATGTATTATGAAATCCAGTTATAAACTTAAGAGAAATATTTTTTATAGTATATACAAAATAATTAAATTGAGATGAACGGGATCTTATCTGAAAAAGAGAAAAACTTAATTACCTTTGAAATCATGTTCACATGTGATTGTTAACTCAGAAATGACCAGATAATTCAAATAAATAATCACTTTCATTTTTGTAAGGCTGGAGATGAGACACTGTCCAGTGCATCTTTTTAACTTCTGAGTATATTAAAAACCCTTGCCTTCTATGGAGAGATACATTCTCAACATTTGGAGAGCTCATGTCACTTACTTGATCTCTTCCTGATTTATGTGATGTCATGTGACGTTCAAGTTGGGTTCTGTATGCAAAGGTGTAACTGCACAGGGAGCAACTAAAGTTATCTTCATTCTTTTCATGGCGATATTTAATGTGTTCTTTCAGAGAGGTAAAGCGTTTATAGCCTCTATCACAATATGGGCAGGTAAGTAATTGGGAAAATGCATCTGGTGTTCCTGTAAAAGAAAGATCATATACTTTAAATTTTAAAAATTCAAAAATATTTGTAAATTATATACTTGTCTAACACTATGATGTAAACACGAAACTCATACAAAATATTGAACATCAATGGTAATTGAAAAATAAAATGAAAAAATTCAAAAATATTACCAAAGATACGTATGAGTCCCTCTTTAAGCTATGTGCCAGACATCATGCTACCAAGTTTATATTTGATCCTCAAAACAATGCAATGATACGCATCTCTATTTTATAAAGCAAAAACATGAGGCTCAGAAAGATTAAATAACTTAAAAGTCACACAGCCAGTAAATTATATTTTAAATTGACAAAGTGGTATTATACTTTAGGATTATCAGGTTAGATGGTTCCAAAATTGATAAAGTCAGGATTCAAATGTGTGCTGTCTGAATTTAAGGTCCCATATGTTTTTCGCTAAATCACAATTTTCTTCTTTTGTATGACCAGTTAGACAAAGAAAACAAAAGTAAAATTAGAATGTAGATTATATTTGTAAATACACGATCTGTCCAGAAAATATACAGCCAAGCACTATGAAAAATAGAGACATTTATTGAAGATACAAGAAACATTGTACATAGGACAATGATGCCTTATTCCCTTTCAAAATTATGACATTCTTGAGGAAATCTGGTTCATTGGTTGGAGTTTGAATCACGTCATTAGCAACTGCTGCACGATGTTCCTTCTGCTCCGGCAGCAGAAGCCATGGAATGAATTTTGCCACGACATATTTCATGCCAAGATCCTGTGTCAAAATCTAAGATGCAGTAGTTTTTGGATTCCCCAGATCAGCCTCTAGTTCTCACACTGTCATCGATCATTGTTGATTGAGCCCATTCAACATTTTTAGGTGATCTGTTTGTTGCAGGCCTTCCAGAACGTGGATCCCTTTCAACAGATTCTTGACTATCTTTGAAGAGTTTGTGCCACACTTTTATTTGCACTGCACTCATTGCATCATTCCTGAAAGCCTTCTAAAACATCTGAATAGTTTCTGCGGAGGAATGTTCAAGCTTAACACAAAATCTGATGCAGATTCACTGCTCTACTTGCTCAGTCATTTTGAATGCGATGGCCACACAGTGCACATGCTCACTCAGCAGCATCTACCGCCCCCACTGACTAGTACAGTGAAGTCGTCATTGTTCACGCACGAGCAATCCAGTCCACTCTCTTTGGCTGCCAGGTTACATTGATGTTGCTCAAACCATTCCTGTTATATTAACAATGGCCGGTCTTTTTCTGGACAGACTATATATCTATATCTATATGTAAACAAACTTTTATACCATAACAGAATCTTTCTATAAGTAACAATGTCATTATTTAATGTTAATTCCTTCATATTTGAAAATGACACTTCGTTATTGTCGTCAGAGAGTATGTAGTACATAATTAGACTGACCAAGTTCAGACCAAAAGAATGCATATATAATGGGCGGGGGGAGGAAGCAGTAATGAGAGCCAGATATAGGCCTGCCTCATAAAGACCTCTTGAGCCTGATTATTTATGTTCTTTCCCCTACTGAAATACACTGACAAATTTTCTGTGTAATTTTATATAAATGAATAAATATGGAGTAGCTTTCAAAGAATAAAGGCATTGTGAATAAATTGGGGTTCACTGAATGAACTATATGTAATTAGAAGTCATCTAACCTTACAATCCTAAAATGTAATACTGCTTTGTCAATGAATATTATTTAACTAAGAGTAGTTTTTCCATATTTGATCTATTTCTTCAAAAAATTGGTTTCTGAGTGACATCCTATTGTAAATGTCATCTCTACCTTCAATTTGATTTTCTTATAGAAAAACAGACTACCAAGGAAAATTTTGTAACAATCTCTAAATGCTTCATAAACATATATTACCTTTATCAAAATTCAAGTTTATATAAACTAAATGTTTTCCTCAAGGACCAGCCTGAAAATAATTGACTGAGCACCTAGCCCTTCATAGCTAGGTAAATATGCTAAATGTATCAAAATATGAATATGACTATTTTATTCAAAATATTAAAAATAAACCCCCAAAGTTTAGGATGACATCTTTTCTTAGCAAGGCTACTGCGCCCAGAGAGTTTGGGGTGATGACTCTGAGATGACCTGCTTCTTTAGGGACTTGATTAGCCACATGAGGAAATTCTTCCAAAATCAAGTTATGTTTTGTCTGTCTAAATTCCGTATTTGTACAGGCAAGTGGGAACTTAACAAAGGACTGATACTACCCAACTTCAAGACTAACAATAAAGCCCTAGTAATGAAGAGAGTGTGATACAGACAAATGGATCAATTAAACAGAACAGGGAGCCCAGAAACAGATCCCCATAAATATAGTCAAACTGACCTTTGACAAAGGAGCAAAGGACAGTCTTTTCAACAAATGGTAATAGAACTAAATAAACATCCTCATGTAAAAATTAAAAAAAAGAATCTAGATAGAGACCTTTAGACCATTCACAAGATTGAACTCAAATGGATCTCAGACCTAACTGTAAAATGCGGAACTACAAGACTCCTAGAAGATAACAGAAGAAAACCTGTATGGCCTTGGGTATGGTTGATGACTTTTTAGATACAATACCAAAGGCACAATTCATGAAAGAAGTAACTGGTAAGCTACATTTGATTAAAATTAAATACTTCTGCTCTGAGAAAGATTCTATCAAGAGAATTAGCAGATGAATCACACAGACTGGGAAAAAATATTTGCAAAAGGGCCATCTGATAAAGGACTGTTATCCAAACTATACAAATAACTTAAAACTTAACAATAAAAAATCAAATAACTCAATTAAAAATGGGCCAAAAACCTTAATGGACAGCTTACCAAGGAAGATATACAGACTGCAGGTAAGTATGAAAAGATGCTCCACATTATATGTCATCAGGGAAATGCAAAACAACAAGAAATCAATACACACTTATTAGGACAGCCAAAATCTGAAACACAGACAACACCAAATACTGGCAGGGATATGAGACAACAGGGATTCTCATTCGTTGCTGGCTGGAATGCAAACTGGTACAGCCACTTTGGAAGACAATATGGCAGTTTCTTATACAACTAAACATACGATTACCATACGAATCCAGCAATGGTGCTCCTTGACGTTTACCAAAAAGAACTGAAAACTTATGTCCACACAAAAATATGTACACAGATGCTATTAGCAGTTTTATTCATAGTTGCCAAAATTTGGAAAATGTCCTTTAGTAGGTGAATGGATTAGTAAACTGTAGTGCATCCAGAAATGGAATATTTCAACACAAAAGAAATGAGCTATCAAGCTATAAAAAGACATGAAGAACCTTAAATGCAGATTTCTAAGTGAAAAAAGTCAATCTCAAAAGGATACATGCTATATGATTCTAACTATATGACATTTTGGAAAGGACAAGGCTATAGGGTCATGAGATCAGTGGTTGCTAGAAGGAGTAGGGGAGGGGAAAAATATGAGTAGGCAGAGCACAGAGAATTTTTAGGGCAGTGAAAATACTCTGTGATATTGTATCATATATACATATTATACGTTTGTCTAAACCCACAGAATATACAACACTAAAAGTAAACCTTAAGGTAAATTATGAACTTTGAATAATTATAATGTACCAATGTAGGTTCATCCTTGGAAGAAAGGAAAGAAAGGAAAGAAACAAGAAAAGTACAATTCTGGAGAGTTATGTTGATAATAGAAAAGGCCTATGCATATGTGGGGAAAGGGGGTATATGGGACATCTCTGTATCTGTCTCAATTTTGTTGTAAACATGTTAACTGCTCTAAAAAAAGTCATAAAATGTTGATGATTTGAGTATTAAGCTAAATATATCCATTAGACTGGGACCCTGGAAAAATCAAACCAGATTTTAGGATCTTAAAACTTGAAGTATCAAACATTTCAACTAACTTCTTAGTATTTGGTACAGGTCTTGCAAAAAATTTCTTAGAGGAATATCTGCAAGGTATTTTTGTCTGTTTCTAGTGCATGGAAGGACAGAATGACAGCTTATTTCTTTTTAGAAGATTATGAACCTTAATTATTGCAGTTGTTACTCTTTATACTGTGGCTGTTCTTATCAGAATGGACTAAATCAGATAGAGAAAAACTGTCTCCAAATTAGCGTATCTTGAACTAGACAACCATGTTTTTTTGCTTGCTGGAAGAATGGTGGAAAAGAATCAGTGAGCAGTCAGGGGCATCCTCATTTCTGTTTCTACAACTTGCTGCCAGGTTAATGAGTGGAAATCTGTGTCCAGACACTGATCTAAGCATTTCACATGCAGTGGCATTACCACTGGGTACAAATATTGTACTCTTATTACAGACAATGGACAATGTTCTATTCATTAAAGAGATTAGTCTCTACAGCCAACTGCAATCAATTTTGGTTTTCAAAAATGTTCCCTATAGAGTAGTAGGTTCCTACAGTACGGTAACAGAAATAATCCTTTAAAGAGGAAAACGAAAACAACTGTGAAGCTCCATTTACCATTTTCATCATGACCACTGGCTTCAGGTGTGCCCTGCCTCTGGTCATCTTCAGGTGCCTCAGGGTAAATGACAGCGGTGTCTTGTTGTTGCAGGAACTCTTCAACATTAGGATCATGGTTTTGTTCATTTTCTGCATCTGAGTCACATTCATCATCTTTTACTAAAAGAAATACATATTTTATAAATAGCACTTTTGCCACCAAGTTGTTACAAATTTTTTATGAAAAAGGAATTATCTTGAGATTGTTCTTAAATTTGTAGGAAATATTTACTGAATATAAAGACAAAATTCACTCATTCTGTTATCACTGATTAAGAAGTCATTGAAAAGAAATTTAAAGTGTTATGATAGTCTTGAAATTTTCACAATATTCCCTTTAAGCTTCAGAAGTGTACTTCTATTTTAAACAAGATACAGAGAAGGTTAATATAGTTGGCTGAATTTCTAGTTTCTCAATGTTAAAGCGGGGGTGAGGGGAAGCAAAGAGAAAAACCTTAGTTCTCAAACCTTAGTTTTTTTTCTAGCAACTTACTGAGTCATTTAGAGTTGTACCTTCAATGGAATCATTCTCAATATAAACCAGTCTGAAATATATAGTTCAGTGATGTGATTTCTTAGAAAATGGCTTTAATAGTTATCTATAGTTAGAAAAGTTCTATTACGTGTCACAGTACCAAATCAACAGAATTGCTTATCTCCTCTAGTATTCACACACAGATAGGGCTGTTCTTGCTCTATTTCTGCCTCGATCGATGTTTTACTGTGGCATTAAGGCAGAGGCTTTCCCCCCCTGAGTTAGAAAGGGCTAAGAGCTAACAGAACGCTTCCACTCTAAGAAGGGCAGCCCTGCTGCCGGGGTTTTGCCTTTGTCCCCACCCTGGCCCCAGAGAGCTGCCACTCCACGCCGGTGCTAACTGGAGTGGGTTAGGATGGCTCCCAAACGTGTCTTGGCTGACTTCTTTACGTACTTCTAACTGAACTGTCAACTTTAAAATTGTGAAACAGTACTTCCCAGAAGACAGAAATTAGGCCAAATTAAAATGGTGATATATGGGCATCTTTTTTGTTCAGCCAAAAAACAATCTTGTTAAAACTCTTGTATGGTATTAATAACTGAACTCCTTAGGGTGCTGTTTAAAACCTTAGAGCCGACATAGTAATAATGGTCACCTTTCATTTTCCCCCTCCTTTTTAATACAGCCAGTAACTATTAATTATTTAGCATCTGCCAGGAGTCACCCAACTGGGGTTATTGAACCCAGGGGTAAGTGAAGACTCTTTAAGAGGTGAGCTGGTACTGTTGGTTTTAATGGAATCTATGTCCAGATCCTTAACTTTAACGTATGTTCTTTCTTAGCATCCTGAAGGGCCATTTTTCTCTCTAACCTCCCCTTTTTACACACAAAAAGGTATATCCTTCCATCGATCCAGTACATAATATAATGCATTGTCTTGGAGTGTAAAAAACTCCAGGTTGTCATAGAAAAAATCGAAATGCAGATTGGGGAAAACCTTTACTGCTTAATCAAGACAACATAAAACCATGATAAGCCTTCCAGTCTTTCCTGTTTACGTGGATATCCACCAGGGTGAAGCATGGCCACTGGAATGAGTTTATTGTGGTCCCAGTTAGGAAGCTCTGAAATCAGCCATATAATGGCAGAGGGAGTGAGACTAGTTTTCTTTTAATGACCCCACCCGTTCCATTCCCTATTATTAAAAAATTCATTGCTTTTCAGGAACCTGGTGAGAGCAAAGCAAAGAGTACTCTCAAAAATCATTCTTAGCACCTGTCATTAGCTGACAGAATAAGCATTCCTGAACAGCTAAAGCAGTGAAATCAGTGTTATCAATATTTTCAATATAACTTTAAATTTTCAAGTTAAACTAGATAAAATTCATAATGAAATATGCATTTTATGTAATTTCTTAGAGGTTCATGTAGATTTAACGAGATACTTAAAATACTTTTATCAAATTATGTTATATTATAAAATATTTCCTTCAATTAAATAGTCTCCACTTACAAAATGTTTATATATTCTATATCCTAGTAACTACATATATACATAGACACATATACACAAACACACACATACAAATGATGGAATAATGAGTTTTTAAATAGTATACACTCTTTAGAATTATATAGTCTGTTTTAAACACAAACCTCACATCTTCAATAAGTTATAAGTTTATTTATGCACACACTGGCTCTAAATATACTAATTTAAAGACAAATTTTTTTTAAATTTTATTTTACTTTTGTTCAATTACAGTTATTTGCATCCTCTCCCCTATTTTTATAATTTATAAAAGTTAGATTAGATCTAAATAGTCTTAATCACACAATTTGAATAATCTATATTTAAAAGATACAATTATCGCTCTGGCCAGGTAAGCTCAGTTGTTTGGAGCATCATCCTATACACCAAAAAGTTGTGGGTCCGATTCCTGGTCAGGGCAAATACCCAGGTTGTGGGTTCTATCCCTAGTCAGGTGTAAACAGGAGGCAACCAACTAATATTTCTCTCACACTGATGTTTCTCTCTAAAATCAATAAACATATCCTCAGGTGAGGATTAAAAATAAAGATATATTTATTTATGCTTTTTTCATTATTTATAATTTATACATTCCTCATAGAAGAAATTTTAAAATTATTTTATTGAATTTATTGGGATGGCATTTGGTTAATAAAATTAAGTTGGTTTCAAGTGTACACTTCTATAACACATCATCTGTATACTGTGTTGTGTGTCCATCACCCCGAGTCATCTCCTTCTGTCACCATGTGTCCCCTCTTTACCCTCTTCTACCTCCCCCGCCTCCTTTCCCTCTGGTAGTCACCTTACCGTGGTCTGTGGCTATGAGGTTTTTCCCCTCAGTCCCTTCGCCTGTTTCACCCAGCCCCTCAACCCCTCAACACTGTTCCCCTCTGACAGCTGTCTGTCTGTTCTCTGTTTCTATGAGACTGTTTCTATTTTGTTAGTTTATTTTATTAATTAGATTCCACATATAAGTGAAATCATATGGTATTTGTCTTTCTGTGATTGGCTTATTTCACTTGGCTTAATACTCTCCAGGTACAGCCTCAAAATGTATATTGACAGATTTACTTGAATCAGAAAAATGAAGAAGGACTTTTCTTTTCCTGACAGAGTTCCAGAAATTGAATGAACTAAATTAGTAGTTCTAAGGTATTGGTCAAAATATAATTAATCCATTTGGAAAGATAAAAAAGAGATTTATAAAAACGGATTGGAAAAAGGTACAAAAGTTAATGTTTCAATTTCCCCACCCATTTATGAATATATTAAACAAGGCTCCTCTGAAGAGAAAAAAAATAACAAAATCTAAAAGCAGGTATCATTAATCTTTTGACAACTAAGTACTGGTAAAGCCTTTTGGATAATGTCCCAGGAAAATGAGGGAGTGAATGGTTCTAATGACTAGGAAACAAATCCTTTAAAAAATTAGGTGGCTTTGAATTTTTGCTTTCAACAAAATTAAGGAGCATTTAATTTGTCTGTTGATAAGAATAAAAATATTAGAAATATTTTTATTGATATATAACCATAACTTTGCATTTAATTCTGAAGATGTGTAAAGAATTGAGTAAATCAGTTATAATAAAAACATATTTCATATTTTTATTTAGGAGAGTAAAGTTATCTCAGTGCTAATCAAAAAAACAAATAGAATTAATGCTAAATACTTTTTCTTCTATAAATAAGTATCATTAAACTATTGTATATGAACTAACTGAAGAATACTTCAGTTCCTTTAATTTCCTTTCCAGTAACTTAAAAAAATAATTACTTATGAAAATTTGTAATGTATTTATGTTGTGATCAACTGTGGTACTGATATTTATATAATAAATTAATCTAAAACAAATACCATATGATCTCACCTTTAACTGGAACATAATCAACAAAAGAAAAAAGCAAACAAAATATAACCAGAGACATTGAAATTAAGAACAATCTAACAATAGCCAG